>SDWI01002151.1:35875-50258 GCA_009193005.1 Lamellibrachia luymesi
TGGATGGATGGATGGATGGATGGATGGATGGTTGGATGGATGGATGCATGGATGGATCGATGAATAGATGGAGGGATGGAAGAATGGATGGATCGATGGAAGGATGGACGGATGGATGAATGGATGGATGGATGGAAGCATGGAAGGATGGATGGATTGATGGATGGATGGAAGGAAGGATGTATGTATGCTTGCATGCGTGCATGTATGAACTTATTGGTATAATTTCCCTGAGCATTAACCGTGCGACTGCATCCTTAGTAAAACGGAAAATGCCCCACTAGACAAACATCAACAAAGTGCCGTTATTAACCGTTCTCGTGAAAGAATATTTTTCTAAAACACTTGCATAAAAGTTGCAAGACCATTGTCCATCCAGATATTCACTATCTTGTGACCTTATTCGTATCATTTGGTCCTGTTTGGATCATATCATTGTATCATTACCCTGTATGGAATACTTTACATAGTGTATATTACTTGGTGTTTTCTACCTGCAGCAACTCTCAGCCGCTTCAGTACTCGATCTTCAATAAGGTCAAGAGGTCAGCCTACGTCATCGTCCATCTGGACGATTACACCCCGAAACACGTATAGATCCATAAACAATTACTGCTAAAATAAGTTGCCAGATTATTGCTGCATTTATCACGTATAACGCTAATATCTTTCATAAAGTCAATTAAAGACGTTATTTTATGCATTGTTTCAGTTATTGGAACGCTTGCATTTTCAGATTTTACCACCTAGCGGCTAATGTGTGTACGCTAACAACGTAGCTCTATTGAGGGCGTGCTGCGCACACAACTTGTTAGTAATCAGTAACACAAGTTAGTTACTAGTGTTATTGTCTGCACATTATTGTATTCAATATGTGTCCCTAATTCCACGTGACTCTATCAATTAGTCTCAAAAAGACTACTGAACTCGATATACTGTACTCACTGAATGTGCTCACTTTCAAGTTGAATATTAATAACAAAATACTCACTGAAGGTGTTAATAAAAAAATTCTTGAAATACCTGTTTGACTCAATGCTTCCGAACGATCGAAATCTTTCCTAATATTCTATTTAAGAAGCATGCCTTACTGCCTGCTAAGACCCACACACATTGACAATGTTTTGGACATATATCAATTACAACAGGTTGATTCGTTAGAATGATAAAAAGAAACAACTCAACTCGAGTCCCTGAAAGCGAGAGCAAGACCCTTTCTCCTATAAATCACCACTTGTTTGTATCCATCCGTTTGAAGTCGCAATGTTTTGGCTCAATGCCTCTATAAAGCGTTCTATTCTCCTATATTCTAACTCATTAGTTGGTACTTTCTTTCTGGATATGAACCGAGTACGGCAAAATAATCCTAACAATAAAGCAAGATTAGCGTGACAAACAAAGTAGTATTGCTGCATATGAGGGGCCTGCGGCGTCATCCTTCTGTCGACATCCCCTTTATTTGATGTATTTCCGGTATTCTTTGCGTTTGTAGGAACAAGAACATCTCGCTACACGTCGCCAATTCCGGCGCCATTCTGAATGGCGTTGCCACAGACCTGGACTTCATCCGCCCAGGCATCGCCATGTATGGCCTTCCACCGGGTAAATAAAGACGCACGATACTGTATCAACTAAACACTGTGGAATTACATAGTGTCATTACCATTTGTGGCGGATTACGGATTACATTGCCGAGGGAATTGTATATTGTTTCTAACCGGTCGGTGAATAAACAATCAGAGAATTAGGGTGGTTGTAAATATTCGAGGTATTTGACCACGGCGTCTAAGCAGTTTGGATAAGTAATTAAACAAAGATAGGTTAATTCCTAGTAACAACATCGTTTTTGTAATGGAATGTAATGAATTTGTCATCTTAATAGTTGTACTGATGTCATTCTCAGCCATCATAATACGTCATTCTTTAAATCTCTCTTGCTATATATCGATTGTTTCTATTCTGTTTTTGCTGTTATTTTATTGTTCCTACTGAGGTAGCTACATGGACTGTTGCTTCAAGTACTGTTTGTGTTAGTGCCCACTTTCTCTCCTGTTCATACAGCTAATACTACTGATGTCAATGTAGACATATATCTGCTGTTGCTGTGTGTATCACGACCAAATAGTAAACAAACCAAAACAGTGAAAGACATAGCCAGAAAAGTGGCGCCGTGCGGTGTGTCATAGATCACTTAATAGTGTAGCGGCCGTCATAGCCGAAACGATGGAAACCACATTAAAGAGACATTGTTTCAAAGAGAGCATTGTTGCTCTATTTTGGATTCTTGTGCATTGCTCTTCGTGGATTAAATCATTAATCACGTACGTCCCTAATCAGAAGAGATGTGTGGATTAAATGTGAATGCACGCGAGTCGTGATAATGAAACGTATAGACTAAGGGAGTTGTGCAGTACGCATTGATATTTTAACCAAAATAACTTAGTAGTAAGCATTTCAAAAGAGATGTCTTTGCCAAAGAAAATTACACCTGTCGTGTGCAGAGCAGTTATCAGTTGTCGCTGCAGAACATTTGCTATGGCCACTGCTATTATCTGCTTGACCAACTTGCAGGAGACGTCCCAGATTTCAGCGACCGAGGGTTTCAGCCGGCTGCCAGCATCAAGGCCATTCCATCGCTGGTGAAATGCCTGTCGGAGGGAAGGAAAGTGGGCTATGGCTGCACGTATACAACAGGGGATGGGGAATGGCTGGCTACCTTTCCTCTAGGTTTTGCCGATGGCTATTGGATACTTCTAAGTAACAATGGCTTTATCGTCAGAGACAGAACTGGTGAAGAACAGACTCAACGTAAAGAATAGTATTGCCATAATAAATATTACGAGAACAAAAAGGCACAGTGAGTTTGTATCTGGGAATGTTTATTGAAATATTTGTTTATTTAATCAATTGATAGTTTTATATACAAGAAAAATATCTTCAATAAACAGTATTTTTGAATGTTTTCAATTAATTAAATGCAATTAATGCCGAATGCAAAATATGGTAACGGTCAAACAGATTGCAAAATATGGACAAACCGAAATATTTTGCGTTGTTGTATTAAATGTTTCTCCTTACTAACATAATAACTTCTGACATGTTATGTAGTAAATTTCGTTAATTGTTGAATCGCACGTTATTTTGTTCTCTTCTTGTCACCATGACAATATGATCTACGTGTATATCATCATCAGGGTCATAACGTGATTAAATAAACTTAAATATATTATATATTTAAATAGTAAGCACGTCTCCACTTCCAGGAGAGAAGCGTCCGGTTGTTGGTGAAGTGTCCATGGATGCCGTCACGGCCAGGCTGCCATGCTGTCCGGAAGACGCTGAAACGTACACCATGATGACGGCAGACTTTGACCTGGAAACATCAGCTACCGGGATTGCCTCGAAAGAGGGAAGGGTTTTGTACGACGTTGTTACGAGACTTTCAACTCGTTACCTTCGAGTGTACATTGCAGACCAGTCAATGTCGATACTTAGTGGACTGCATGGTGATATTTATTAGATGCACGACATGACTCCATCAACATCTAGCCCTGTTGCAGGGCTAACGACCGCTGTTTAACTTATGTCGAGAACAGACCCATTACTGAACTTTATTAGCCAATCGGGAAGGAGATTTACCAAGATTGGTCGATAATGCTATCCAAAGTAACATGGTCTTGGTTGCAAGTGGACAATGAAATCACTGACTTTTTGAATAATTGTTCGTCTTTCAGTGGCGCACATTTGTCAGATATCTGACAATTCTGGTTATATATATTCACACTGACATCTAACATAATCAGCATATACTTTGATTGAACAATGTTAGGAAGATTACGCAAAATTGAGCAAATCCAATGGCAAATGAACAAGGAAAATCGAGGTAAATTGCATCCACACTATCTCCCTGCTATATGGCTTCCGTCCATTTATCAAGGACCTCAAGTAGCTGTGTAGTGCATGAACGTCCATGCACGAAGCCATGCTGAAGACTTGACAGTAGGTTGTTTCATGTCATGTGTGCCATCACTTCGTTTCTCACCAACTTCTCCATCATTTTTCACACTACATAACTAGCAGCCTCTGGTGTGTGGCTGTGTGAAATGCTTTGGGAAAATCGAGGTAAATTGCATCCACACTATCTCCCTGCTCTATGGCTTCCGTCCATTTATCAAGGACCTCAAGTACCGGTGTAGTGCATGAGCGTCCATGCATGGCGCCATGCTGAACTCATCACAGTAGGTTGTTTTTGTCGTGTGTGCCATCACTTCGTTTCTCAACAACTTCTCCATCACCTTGCATGGTACAGAAGTCAGACTCACAGGGCTGTAGTTTCCTGGCAAGTGTTTCTGGCCCTTCGTAATATTATGGTGATGTTTCCCTCATTCTAGCGTGGTGGTATAGACCCCTCAACAAGTGATTTGGTGAATATTTTTTGAAAAAGCTCATCAATCAATTTAAACAGAAGACGTGGATGGAGCCCATCCGGTCCTGGTGGTTTTATAGTGTTTAGTGTATTCAAAATCTTCTCGACTTCCTCTTTTGTGATCAGGAAGTATGTCTGCACCACTGTGTTGTGCAGTCTATTATCAAATGTGGGGATGTTCTCAAGGCTTTCTAGGGTGGACACTCTTGTAAAAAAGGTATTGAATCTCAGTCAGTGTCCCATCCAGACGCTCAAGATCAGCCCCTGCTGAACGAATCTTCATCTTTCAGGTGGCGTACTTGTAGAAAGCTTTGGGATTGACCTAAGCATCCCTGGCTATCTGTCTGTCGAAATCTCGGACTGCCTTTCTCATTCCTGTCCTGACTCTGTTTACTGCTCTTCTATATTCAATATAATGCTGTTCATCTCTGGACTCACGGTATAGCATATATGCCTCAGACTTTCTCTTCACTGCCGTGATGGTCTTTTTATTTGTCCAAAGTGGTCTGGCTTTTCTTGCTTTACCTCCCATTGTGTATTTTGGTATATGTTTCTTGGATGCATTTCTTATGGATTCCTCAAGGTTTGCCCAGCAATCTGTTGATTTATATCTAAAATCTTCATTCCAGTTCCTAGAGGTCATCATTACTCTATTTTTTTCGTAATTTCCTTTGTCATATCTGCATTTGTCATATCTGAAATTCAGTAGTGAATGGTGGCTCTTTCCTATTGGTGCCAGGTAGTTGAGTTTCTCGATCATGCCTTCTTCGTTGGTGAATATCAGATCCAGTGTGTCTGGCTGTTGTTTCCTCTGTAGTGAGCGGGCTCAGTCACATGTACGACAGAAACCATCTAGTCGATCAATTAAAATTACTTCCTCAACTTATTTAGCCTGTCGCAAATCTGGTTCATTGGTGTCCAAATATGCAGTGTGTGAACAGTTTATGTAATTATCCGCAGTTGATTTTATAAAATGCCTATCTTTACGTAATTTAATAATTTGATGATTTCACATAAAAAAAAAATTGCACGAACGAACTAGCATGTTGCAACGGATACTAGGTAGGTTTGTTTATTCGCCAACTTAATTTGAAACAAGACTAGCAAAAATATCCCATTCAGGAACCATCTTGATTGATTGCTTGATATCACTCAGCTGTTTAAATTAGTATCTATAGCCAGCGCTTTAGCGGGGGTGGGGTCCCAATCAGCAAGCAGATAGGCCCAGGGTGGATTAATTACACCCCGCTTTTGTGTGTAGTGAATCTTTAAATAGTCTAACTGGTGCTGTGCTTGTGCAGTCTTAATGAAGTATCGTTTTCCCTTGTAAATTGTTCTGCTGGAACATTATATAACAGCGACAAGGGTTTTTTGGTATCACTTTTATTGCTAACATGTACCAGTTTGTCTTCTACACTGATGTATTTATCCAGACAGAATATTTATTCTGACTGTGCACCCTATGCTGCAGGCATCTTACATTTAATGCAGTGTGTACAGTGGCAATTACGTCGAATTTCAATCTCCAAAATAAATTGGACGAATTGCTCCTTTTTAACATATATTATTGTAGTTGAGATTTCTCAACACAAACTTAGAAAGGGTTGCATGCCCCCGTTATTAACCAAATACACCGGGGATTCATGGGTAGTGGAACTGCTTAGGCACAAGAAATGAGTATCTATAACTACAGACAGTGATGGATAAACGGCTGTATACCTCCCAGTACCACAATTACCCAAATGAGGTCAATGCACTGAAACGAGTTCGTTATGCATCATACGTTCCCGATAAAGGGTCCATTACGTTATTTAATGTCGAAGAACGCAGAACGTTACACAATGTTGACATAGAGTTATCATCTTTAGTCGGTAGCAGAATACTAAAAAAAATGCAGACAACCAACTTCGTTTCGCAATATCAGATTGTTGTCACGCCACGACTCTTTGTGCTGGAGCGAGGTTCTGAACTCCTCAATGCAGGCACGCAGATAAGAGTTTAATATTGTTGAATTTTATTAATTATAATTCACTCAGCAGAACGATTAATGTACTTTGTTTATTACAATGATTGCCCCCCCCCCATCAAACTATAGGTAGCACTAGCATACTTTCTCCAGTAGGGCAAACATCCCATTGAGTGCTGCCCACTGCACCAATCCAGACTGTCGAGTTATCCTCAGTCATTTCAGCCAGAGTTGTAAACATCTTATCTCAGTGGGACCACGACCTGAACTGAACCGCGCTGGTATAAGTCGTCTGGCTTGTCCACATAATGGAAATTGGGTAAATTCACTACAGTATTGAAAACAATGGGAGTATACGTTTATACTAAGCTTTAGCAACATTGACGCGATGTCGTGTACTGTGTTATAATACTTCAGTTTTAACAAATCATTCACAAATTCATAAGGAAGATAAATTATTGCAAATGTTGCATGGATAGAGACTAACGCTCAACACAACAAGTGACGTCAATTTCAGTTTTGATTTAGAAATGCCGTTAAGGTTACTGCCGAGTTGAAACATTTGGGCAAATCGTTTCGCATCATTCGGAGGCCTGTCCCAATTCGGCACGAGCTTAGATGGTAGTAGGCAGATGGTACTAAGCCGAAACACAGTAACTGGAGTTGAGGCGGTTTAATTGCGTTGCATTGCATTGCCCAGATTCCTGGCTGCATCTGCTGAAGGTAATGTAAGTATAGGTATGCACTTGGTCAGTGCATAGCTGTTCACCGTTTTTAAGGTCGCCATACACCACATATGCCAGTCAATATTATAATATATTGCCGTGTCGCCAAAGTCGAATTTCGAAATTAGTGAGCCCAATAACCTGCCAATGGTTACCGTGTCAAATGGTGCATTTGTGCCTAAGAGAAATTTCTTGCTAGGCCTTCATCTGGGCTGTACCTCTGGAGCTGAGACGCGCAAATTTCGGCGTTTGACATTTGATTTTCCAGTTTATTTTGGTCGAATGAGGCTTCCTTCAGTTATGATGTCACTAAAGAGGTTAGGGATTCATTGGGAATGTTCCGATGTATGTTGCTTTTAGTATTTGTTCAATGTGTGGTACGTTAATGAAAACATTGGAAAATTAAATAATATTGAAGGCCAACTTGGGATTGCTCCAAAGAAACATATCTGATGAAAGCCTAGCACCACATTGTGCACATTGGACTCAGGACGCTGTGTCCTGCTGATTCACTTAGACACAAGTGCAGCATTTGACACGATAACCATTGACAGGTTGTTGAGCTCACTAGTTTCCAAATTCAACAAGTACGTACGCACGCATGGACACACACGCATGCCCACGTACGCACGTACACACACAGACACGCACGCACACACGCACAAACTATAGTTTTGAAAGATATAAACGGCGGCATTCGAAGCGCATTGGTAAAACATTTCAATGCCACAGGGTGTAAAACTATCATGAATGCCTGCCCGTAGAACTTACTCGGTTTTTGTTTCCAAACAACCGGACTTGTGTGTATGTTGGTGAGTGGGCAATCCGTCAATGTATTGACATTAGACAAACAGACAGGACAAATATTACCACTGTGATATGCGTACACAAGGCGTGTTGGTGAGTGGGCAATCCGTCAATGTATTGATAGATGCATGTGCCACATCAAGGTATATAAGCTATACTTGGGTCATTTAGCAAGTTAATGGAACATACTGGCGGTGCTCTGTTATACCGTTATAATGTATGTTTAGCCGTTAAAATTAAGGTCCTAGGTTGCTTAGATGCCGACATATTGACATTGACAGGTTTTCAATGGCGGCCATTTTGAAAATCCAGTATGGCGCCACATATGATTAAGGGCAAACGAAAACATTGGGTTTTGCAATCAGCACATGCCAACGTTTCCACAAAATATGCGTTTGTAAATCTCCAAGAACACCGAACGAGACTCTTAAAATTTACACAGTGAACCTGACTACGACCTGGCTGTCGTGTTTTGGGGGTAGGGGAAGGGAAACGTCCATAGTTTTGCTTAAGATGCCATCATATCAACACATTTATTTTCCTACAAAGCAGGTATATGTAGGTAGCAGATTTGATTGCTTTGTCAAATCTGTAGCTCATCCAAGTGCAGTAGGCAACTGTCGAATTATATTACAGGAAGACGTACATATTTTACGTGCAATGTTGTGTTTATTTTTACCTTAATGTAGCATATCCCATGCAAATATTAACTGGTTCAGCAGCAATACAATAACTAATACGGCATGATAACAACAATTATCAAAGAATCTTGGCCTTCTGAGTTGAGGAAAAACACTTCTTTGATGTTTAACATTTGCACCATGGTCGCCAACACTCATTTTGGAAAATTGGCTGTAAAATGTTTGTGATACAACAATTCAGTTGTACATCACTTCTAGAAATGTTCTATAGACACCCCCCGATTAGATTGTTGTGACAAACCAATTGTGCAGTGGGATTAGACGAAGCCATGTTGACCTGGTCTTTGTTCCTGGACTACTAGGACATATGGGGCGCGATAACATACCGGTTAGAATGCTGGACACTCAATCGAGAGAACCCTGTTTCAAATCCCTTGCGGTCCTTTCGAACCTTTGGCAAGTTTGATAACCCCACGTTGCCACAGTTCATGGCAATACAGAAAGTGGTGGTGGATATGTGAAATAATAGTCGTCGCGCAGTAATGGCAGCGTGGCTGAATGCTTCCCAGAGAAGTTGAAATGGCCTTGGAATGAACAAGTTTGCCAGGGGGTGAAGTGTAAAGCGCTTTGAGCAGTCCTGAGGACTGGATACCGCGTTACATAAGAACTTACCTTTTTTACATGTCACAGTTGTTGGCAACGGTACACGGTTATTCAGCCTGAATAAAGTGTATTCCCATGTCGCTCCGAACATTTCAGAGCAATCTTCTACCAAATATATCAATATTGTTGAAAATGGCAATGTTCCACAACGTGGATTGTTTCTGTTGATACCATCATGTAGCCGGAACAAAGTTCGTGCACGGATTACACCCCGAAACACGTATAGATACATAAATAATTGCTGTTTATATAAGACATAGATGATTATATAAGACATAGATTATTGCTGCATTCATCACGTGTAACGCTAATATTTTTCATAAATTAAAATAAAAACATTATCTTAAGCATTATTTCAGTTATTGGCACGCTTGCATTTTCAGATTTAATGTTGTTCATACTTTCGATCTCCGTTTACTGTACTGATGACATGGGAGGGAAGGAGGGGAAGGGNTTGGATGGATAGCTCATTCAATCAGCTTTCAGAAAATGTATACTTTTATGGGTCTGTCTCTTACTATTGTGCTGTTGTTAGACAATCCCCTATGCGTGGTAACAGAAAACTGAATCATTGAAATAACTGTGGTTCCTGGGGCAAATTTTGCTGGCGATCATGTGGGTCTGAAAGGGTTAAAGTCCGCTTGATAGTAACCAAACAGATATGGAGTTAAATATGTATTTTATCATTATGATTAACGTTACGTTAAATTACCTGTCTATTGTGTTCTATTTCACCAACATTATCAAGTTTGTTTTACACTGTCTTAATCAAACACCAACTATTTATTTAGCATGATTGCCATCCAAAGCAAACATCTCAAAATGTCACGTGGAATAAGGAGCGCCATTGCAAGGCAACAGGACAAGCCACGCGTAGCTTCAAAACCTCATATAATCTTGAATGTCTTTAGTCGTTGTATGTATTACTATATTTTATCCATGCCTCACGTAGGTGTCATTGGGGTGGTGAAGGCGGGTGCTTACGGCCACGGCAGCGCGCACGTGTAGAGACACCTGAAGGCGACCGGGGTAGAGAGACTGGCAATCGCCACAGTCGACGAAGCAATCCATCTGCGCCACCGTGACATCTCTGGTCCCATTCTCCACGAAAACATTCACGCACGTTCACCAACACGCACACATGTCAAACAACTGGCCCTAACTAACTGGCACGTAACGACACTGTTAAGTCTGCAAATAAGTATACTATGTTTCTGTATATTCCCGGGTGATATAAAAATGAGATGCAGCACATTATCGATGTAGAGTAATGTAAACTAACAACATTGCAACAAAAGTGACCAAAATTAGCGGTTGGTGTTTGCTAATTTCACTGGAACATCTGCTAAGTATTCTACAATGCCAATGCTAGATATACTATTCTCTTTGTTACGCTTACTTTCCTAATACGAGTTAAATTAATTTAACTTGCTGGTATGGATTATGATAACACTAACTTACTAGCCTATTTAAACCAATGCTATTTTTAAACTTGGCATTATGTCGCCTTTACACAACTTTATTAGTCACAAACTAGGAATTGGACATATCAAGCACAATAACGATAATTGCTATTGTTGATTTGTATAAACAAACCCGGTAAAACTAGTTGTGATTTTAAGCTACGACTAGGCGTGGGATATTCATAGTTGCTTGCAATACAACTTAACGCCAACATTACTATATTCAATATGTGTCCCTACCTCCATGTGAATCCACTAGTTGTCTCAAAAAGACTACTGAACTCGATATACTGTACTCACTGAAGGTACTAAATTTCACATTTTATGTCGAAATCGTTCCTAATATTCTATTTAAAAATCATGCCTCACTGACTGCTAAGAAACACACACTTTGACAACGTTTTGGACATGTATCAGTTACAACAGGTTGATTCGTTAGAATGATAAAAAGAAACAACTCAACTCGAATCCCTGCCAGCGATGTATCCATCCGTTTGAAGTCCCAGTGCTTTAGCTCAATGCCTCTATAAANTGTCGAAATCGTTCCTAATATTCTATTTAAAAATCATGCCTCACTGACTGCTAAGAAACACACACTTTGACAACGTTTTGGACATGTATCAGTTACAACAGGTTGATTCGTTAGAATGATAAAAAGAAACAACTCAACTCGAATCCCTGCCAGCGATGTATCCATCCGTTTGAAGTTACAGTGCTTTAGCTCAATGCCTCTATAAAGCGTTCAGTTCTCCTGTACTCTAACTCATTGGTTGATACCGATTATGGCAAAATAATCCTTACAATAAAGGAAGGTTGGCACGACAAACAAAGTAGTATTGCTGCAGCGTCATCCTTCTGTCGATTTCTCCTTTATTCGATGCATTTTCCTTTATTCCTGTGCGTTAAAACTACGCGCGACACTGTAGCAACTAACATTTACTGTGGAATTACATAGTGGCATTACCATTTATGGCGGTTTACGGGTGTATGTTGCAAAGGGATTTGTATAATGTCTCTAACCGGTCGCTGAATAAACAATCTGAGAATTAGGGTGTTTCGTAAATATTCGAGGTATTTGACCACGACGTCTAAGTAGTTTGGCTAAGTAATTAAACAACAATATGTTCATTCCCAATAACAGCATCGTCTTTTTGTAATGGAATGTAATCGATTTTGAGCAATTTCATCTTAATAGTTGTACTGATATGTCATTCTCAGCCATCATAATACGTCATACTTTAAATTTCTCTTGCTAAATATCGCTTGTTTCTATTCTGTTTTTGCTGTCATTTTATTGTTCCTACTGCGGTAGCTACATGGACTGTTGCTTAAAGTACTGTTTGTGCTAGTGCCCACTTCCTCTCCTGTTCATACAGCTGATACTACTGATGTCAATGTAGACATGTATCTACGACCAAATAGTAAACATACCAAAACCGTGAAAGACAGCCAGAACAGTGGCGCCGTGCGGTGTGTCATAGATCACTTAATACAGAAGTGGTCTTGGGAATGTGCATTAATCTTCGAGTATTCAATCATTAATGACGTACGTCGATAATCAGAAGAGATGTGTATATTAAATGCGAACGCACGCGAGTCGTAATAATGAAATATTAACATAATATATTATGTCATATTATGTAGTAAACCTCGTTCATTGATGATTCGCATGTTACATTGTTCTCTTCTTGTCATTGACAATATGATCTACGTGTATATCATCACCAAGGTCAAAACTTAATTAACTAAGCATAAACGTATTATATATTTAAATATTAAGTACATCTCCACTTCCAGGAGAGAAGTGTCCAGTTGTTGGTAGAGTGTCCATGGATGCCATCACGGTCAGGCTGCCGTGCTGTCTGGACGACGTTGAAACGTACACCATGATGACGGCAGACTTCGACATGGAAACATCAGCTTCCGGGATTGCCTCGAAAGTGGGAACGATTTCGTATGTAGTTACACTCGAGTTTACGTTGTAGACCAGTCGTTGTCGATAATTAGTGGACTGCATGGTGATATTTATTATATGTATATAGAGCAGCCACATTTCTTCTCATATATTTACCATATATACATATGTCACGTGGTCAAACATTACTATTACTTCCATGTAATGATAACAAATTACAAAAAGCTAAAGCTAGCTATATCTTCTACACATAGCGCCGCGAAGCTAGGCATAGGACGTGACACGTTTTCGTTTATTTTGATCTTTTTATGGAAGTAAGAGTACTGCTTGACCACGTCACATACGGTAGATATGTGAGGAGAAATTTGGCAGCTCTATGTTGTCGTTTTAATGGTTCGGCCAGAAAGTAAATCAGTTCGAAGTCAAAGGTTACTGTTGTCGCTAAACTGCTCCGAACGAGCCGAATTCGAAGACTATTCTGCGGTATCACTTGCCGCTAGCGGTTCGAAATCGTTACATTATACTTTTTATTCTGGAACATTGACATCGCCATCACTCGCTATAGTAAAACACACGAGTGAAACTAAACTAAAGCATTGCATAGAAATTAATGAGTGAATGTAAACCCATCAAAAAGTCATCAATAAATTGTATGTCATGTCAAGTACTCGTTATGAACAACATTCGCGATATTCGCAACGACACATTGGAAGAAGGGTGGATATTGATAAGAGGCAACATGTGATAAGTCGTTATATATTTGTTTATTAGAACAGTTTACATGAGGGCGTCCTCTCGAGCATGTTGCCGTCGGTGCCGTGTGGAGGTCGTCTTCTAGAAGTGCGGCCACCGACGGATGATGCCGTACAGAACGTTTCCGGGACACGTCGATGAGGACACATCACGATGACCCTTCAGTACGTACGAGGACTTGATGGCGCCTTTCCTGACTCCGCACCGAATGAGAGCCTGGACGGCGGCCAACTGCTCGGAGGTCGGGGTGGCGTGGGTGAAGTCTCCGATCACGCAGATGCCTGAAACAACACCATGACGTGAGGCTACGAAACATCATGGTCACGTGGCACACACATGCACGCAGGCACAGTTTCCATGTTGTACACGGTTGTACGTTCGCCTCACCAATTCCCTTGCTGTTGTATTCGGAGGTGTGAGCCCCGACGTGATTCCAGCCGCGGCCTTCATACACTTTGCCGTCGCCACCAACGAGGAAGCTGTAGCCGATGTCGTTCCAGCCTGGCACAGGCAAAACAACCGTCAACATTTCACCAATATGTCACAGCACGCAGTTGCACGCAACACGATGAGCATGTTACTTAACGCAATGGTAACTTTAAGCTGACCGCAAGAGTTACGTTACGTCACCCGTTCCACATGGGACCACTACTGTTACAAATCGATGAGCATGTTGATGACGTTATGTCACCAGTACTAGATGTAACAAGTCTATAACAAATTGCCATCCAACGCAATATTCCAAGATTGATCATTGATCGCTAACCCGCCCTTCTGAGATATTTGTTTTAAACATAAGCACGCTGCTACCATTTACACAATATATAGATGATTAGTTCCATTAATTTATTGTCCTCGGTGAAACTACTATATATGACCACAATTATTACCGCAGTTGTTATCGTAGGCGTAATTACTAGGAAAATCTACATGTCAAGGACTTGTGCATTACTACATGCATTATTATTAATGAGACATATACAGAGCCGTTTATATATAATATATATATATATATATATATATA
>SDWI01002152.1:0-13330 GCA_009193005.1 Lamellibrachia luymesi
GTACTCGCGGGTTCTTGGAGTACACTTGTCTACGACTGCGTCGCTGATGTCAGATCTGTTGAGTTCTACAGATGCTCTTAAAAAGAGTTGACACCAGTCACCTGAAGAGGCTGCTCGAGTGTGCTCGGGGCTCGCAGGACCAAACTGTGGTGGCAGTGTAAGAGCAGCTGGTTGCAATCAGCACACATGTCCTAGAGACGTTAGACGAAGCTGCTGGGAGGAGCAGAACTGCCAAGCTGTGGGTGCAGTATATCAAATCGGTCGGCCTTCTCAAGCTCTTCATATTCTCCATGAGCACCGGCAACTTTGTCTTGCAGCTTACTTGTATAGCGGAAATGATTCCAGTATTCAACGCCGCTGGCCACTTCGCTTACGATAAATGTACCCGTATCTAACTTCAGCGAAAGGGGGATATGAAAGTGGTGATGCCTGAAGCTGAGTTTAAGATGTTTGCTGAGAATGGAATGTTCGTTGCTAGGAGGATATATTATTTTTATGGCGGTAACTTCAAGGATCAGCTGATCGAGCAGTGTCTGATGAGTTTAGGCTCAGGATCTTACATGCAGGAGCCAGGAGGACGAAATCAGCCGCAATCTCCTGTTTCAGCTAATCACTGTTTTCATCGACAGTCTCCACGAAATGAAGGAGTTCCTCACCTACCCAAGCCAGCAACCCCCGACTCTATTTCAGCATGGTCTGCTAAGAAAGAACAACAAGAAGGATATGTCCACCGCCCTGAAAGGATCTGTGGTGGAAAGTAGTCTGACTACTTCTGACAACATCTCTGTGGTGATTGATGGTGGTGACTTGTTGAACACCGTCAAGTGGCCGACTGACGCAACCTATCCCGAGATTGCTACTAACTACGGGAAACAAGTCTGCACCCAATTCACAGGTATGCCAGTCATCGTGGTGTTTGATGGCTATGGCTCGGCCGCGACCCCCACAAAGAACACTGAGCACCAGTTTCGATTGCAGAGAACAGTATCTCGAGATATCCTGTTCAATGCCAGCGTGAAGCCGTTCGTCCCTCAGCGCACAGCTTTCTCTGCAACCCGACCAACAAGACATTACACAATGTTTAGAAAACTTATAGTCTCAACAGCCCTGGAGGCTTTCATCCCAGTTCTTGTTGTTGCCATCGAAACTGACATCCTGGTACTGCTGGTGAACCAGTCGAATGGCATACATGGCGGTGTGTATATGGGGCGAGGTCTGACTTCTTGTGTCAGTCTCGATATCCAGCTCCTTCACACAGGATGAAGCATAGGCGCACTCGGTCCGGGGTTGATGCAATTGCGTTTGAAAAAAAAGTTTTTTATAGCATTGTATATCATGCTGACTTTGCCTATTATTTTATTATCTAGTGTCGTAATAAAGCAATTGGTATTTGAACCTTGATTCGCCCTTTTCCTATACATTTTACCAGGAACTAGATGAAATATTGTTTAGAAAGCATGTTCTGATGACTGTATGATATTTTAACCGTGTTCATTGGTTAGATCATGGTTGAAAACCGAATCCTATATAACTATGTGTACCTTCTTTCTCCAATGGTTTAGAAGATGCAGCAGGTTTATCGAGTTGCCGCAGTTTCGGACGCCATCTTGAATTCTGCTTTTAGCTCAAGGAGGATTCTTGGGGACTTTTAATATGTTACCTTAGACACTTCCGTGGTACAAAAATCAGTGTTTTATTATCTACTTTTAGGTTTTACCCTAAACTTCCTGGACTAGTAAATAGTTGCGTGGTTGTAGCCCTGTTTATATGCGACAGCTGCTTACTTAGTGTGCCCGCTCTTGTTTGTATTGTGTGTTCGTTGACACATTATAGTGTCCTCGTGTCGTTGTCTGTCGGTCATATCGGTCCTTCTATCTGTATGTCTGTCTGCATGCAATACTGTCTGAGTTGATGCTAGTTTCAATGTGAACGAGAGTTTCTATTTGCACGCACGTGGTCGCTTCTGGGTATGCGCACTCGTCTACGTGGTCCTACACCAAATCAGTTATACTAACAAATAATAATGCTAAGGTAAATGTCTACGTCTACCTACGAATCAGAACACGTTCGACGGACAACAAACATGGAAACGTTTCTAACCCAAATTATTCACATAATCTTAAGTAATTCCGAAGGCACAGTAGGCAGAGCAAAAACCATTATGTAAACATTATACTTATACAATACCAACGTGTCCCATGCCAAATGTTGTAAAGATAGTTGTGATGTGCCCTGAGTAAATGACCACTTCCCTCACGTCTTTTTTCGAGTTCCCTTCACAAGACGATAAAACGACAGTTTCGTACAATCTAGTTTTATTATTTTTACATCATGCGCTATATTATATTATTATGTATTCAAACATTAAATGATTAAGATTGCATAGTTTTCTTTGAACTCGTATGTCTTCTTCGGATCATGATTGTATTTTTTCTGTACACCAAAGCGTTTATTACCCATTCCAATATTTTGTTCAGCCTAGTTCCTTATTGTTGCTATACGTTGAACAGGTGTTTCACTGCTATGTGATGTTCGTTACGGTTAAAGCCTCCAATATAGTCCGCGAGCAACTATGATAGCAGCAGTTAAGGTCTGGTTGTTAATGTCAAAAACATGTGTATAACCAAAAGTTCATCTTCTGTGCGAAATCACTTCCGTGTTGCCAGACTAGCGGGACATCTCCACGTTACATGTAGACGCTCTTGTACACATCCGATCAGCGGCAAATCTCTCTAATCGTTTATGCATTTCCAGGATGTGGAATCGACTTCGCCTTGAACACAGATTGCATTTGCAATATTTACATAAATCAATGATGTGTTTGACACTGGATGGAATACTGACAGACAGTCCACGGCAAAGATGAAAGATGGACATCATCAATGTCATCGGAACGACAATAGTAGCGGATAAAAGAACCGGAGGAGAAAGACATCGGTTTCGAAAAACAATTTGGGAAGCAGACTCGAACAGGATTTAAGAAAGATAATGACATAATTATAGCAGTAAAATAACTGATTGTTGATGGGTTAGAAATAATTGCAAGTACGTACAATGCACTTCCGAGTGACATACAACATGTAAAGAAGCGAAAACTGGGAAAACAGTATACAAGAACGGAATACGAAATAGCAAGGATGATGTCGGCAACAGGGCAGGGGAAAAAGACCGTACAGGTGGCATGCATTGAGATAAGCTTTTGTCCATACCTCGGACAAATATGGCTGCATAATAATCCACTTCAAATATATTAAAGTAAAGAAAAACAAAGTGTCTTACAATGGTTTGTGTGTATGTATGTGCGCGCGTGTACGTGCTTACGTGCGTATGTGCGTACGTGGTTGTGCATGTTTTCCTGTGCATGTGTGGTGATACTCACGGACGTAAGTGATGTCGACTGTGTTTCTAACGCAAAACCAAATAAGCCGATTCTCACCTGGTGGTTATGAAGACGATGCAGATTAAGCCACTGGTCAATAACAGGACGACGCCGATTCCAACAAGGGAACCCATCAAACCAAAAAAAGGAACCTATCAAACCAACAAGGGAACCTATCAAACCAACAAGGGAAACTATCAAACCTACAAAATCAACAATACAAATTACGATTCAAAGCCACTTTACTGGGGATTGTAGAGACAATTGAGACATAAAACTAGGGTGTTGTTTTCAATGTGGGGTTTCTACGCATCCCTTTATAAGCACTATGTCACATGTGATATCGGATTAACATGACCTACACATATTTGCAGTAAACTGATTATACGTTGTAATCAGGTGTAAAGCGAGTCGTCACGTAGAGCACACTGTCTAATGAACTGGGTGAGCGGCCGATCAACATCAGTATGACGACTGCCTGGTCCCAAGGGGTGTCCTAGCATAGAATGAGTAACTGCACCGACTCACCTGACATCACCTGACGATTGAGAAATTAGTAACTACACCGACTCACATTACATCACCTGAATAATGAGACTGAGTAACTACACCGGCTCACCTGACATCACCTGAGGTTTGAAATCGATTAATATCACAGAGGAGGACGGCGGAGTTGTCAACACATTCACTCGTTTCTTAGTTGAGATAACTGTTGCTGCTGTACTTCCAACGTTGTCGTACGTAGAGGCTGTTGTACTTGCCAAGTGTCCGTCAACATCTCCTGAACGTGCTGTAGCGTCAGCGATAGACACACGCTGAGTAGTTCTAGTTTGTTCTGTCACACGGTCTGAGGGCGAGTCTTGCGGTCTTGTCGCACGAGTCAACGCTTCTCCGTTCGTTGTCTATTTTACATCCGTCTTTGTTCCGGTAGATTTACCAGTTGCGAATTCGTTTGATGGGTTGTGGGTCGTTTTTGTTCTTAGTAATTTTTGAGTTGTCGTTTTTTTGTCGGCTGTTGTCGTTGTTGCAGTACTAGTTGTTGCCGTTGTGGTTGTTGTTGTTTGCTAAGTCGTTTTGTTGTTGTCGTAGAAACAGTTGTTGTTGTTGTGGGTTTTTTCTTTGTAGTTTTCTTCTTAGTAGTCAGATCAGAGTAATTCTCCAATTAGCCTACCTGTTATGCATTTGCTGTTTATTCATTAGATCATGTATATGTATGCCTTTTGTTCAGGCGCGATGCCGTATAGTAGCTATTTATACAAATTGACACATTATTGACGATATATAGCTGTAGAAAAAATAATGCACACAGGCGTCTATGTGTATTCTTCGAAGATGTACTTATTAGCATTTGTCGTCCAGACAACTCTGCACTGGCACGTCATAAAGCGGTCGTCTTCAACTTGATGTTTGCATCGTTGACATATCTTAGTAGCCTACTAATCATTTGCGCGAATATCGAGTATTTTTATTTGGCGTGAAAGTATTGAAGATTATTGAAGATTGAAGAAAATAATGAAGATTATTGAATATTGACTTATTAAAAATTGAAGAAAGTATTGAAGTGATGAAGAAAGGAAACATTTAATAACATTGCAATCGAAAGCTAATGCATGAACAGATTTATCCTGAAAACGAACATAGATTTAACACTTGATTGGACTCAACAAGCTAGTATAGTATCATACGAAATTCGAAATGAAAAGTCAAAATAATAATTGCTGATACTTTGTAATTAGGTTTCAACCATTTTGTCCATAAAATCAAATAGGGGTTCCTTTTGTCGACCTAGGCTGACCATGGTCATTGTCCGAATTTGATGGTCGTGGTGTGGCAGTATATTTGCCCTTGTTAGCTCCCCCCTAGATACTAGGTTAACATGGGATGGCTTACTTCAAACAAGGACAACCTTCCTAGTTAAAGTTACACTATGGAGTTTTAATCAAATCATTGATTTTCAAATACTCTTAATCATAAACTTTAAAAAATACTCGTTCTGCTGTAGGGTGTCTTTCAGAAGCAATCTACTGCCTGTTTAATAAACTTACTTTTACTCCACCACAGTTGAGCAGTATACATTGGTGAGTAGAAAGTTTTAAGGAAAGTCAGCTTCACTTCTGTAGAACACATGTAACATGTTCTCAATAGCATATTGCCCCTAGCATATAGTTGTCTGCATTGCCGCAAGATATTCATGTAATCTCGTAACGTATTAGTTGTAAAGTGTCCCAGATATTTTACGTGATCAAACAACTTCTTTGATTGTTTCACCATTGATCTTAAATGGTGGCACATTAACATTTATCATGTATTTGCTTTTGCAAAATAACACAGCACTTTTCTTAGAGTTATATTTAATATCAAGATTCATCCCATAAGATCCACAGACCTGCATCAGTTCAAATATCCCTGATAGAGATGTGGAACAAAACAGCCGTTTTATTTCTGTTTTTCTATTGGTTGGATGATTATTTTGTTTCAGTAACGTTGCTTAGTATACACAGGTTCTGGTTTATATGTTTTACGAACATATTTGGAAGTTAACAACCGCGATTTGTCTGCGCTTTCCGAAATGACAGCAGCCATAAAAGTCGAAACACTCGAAGTATCGCGACGACAGCATTATCACGTTAGATTATGACTTTTTTTTAGCGTACAAAGCAAACAGATGCCTACAATCATGCAGCTACTGATGTGTATGGCTACAATACACAAAGCACTGAACAACTCGTTTATTTGAGCAGAGAAGTTCATTAATGCGTGCCTCTACAACACTCGTTATTCAGTAACTGTCCAAATACTA
The DNA here is from genome assembly GCA_009193005.1 of Lamellibrachia luymesi. NCBI lineage: Eukaryota > Metazoa > Annelida > Polychaeta > Sabellida > Siboglinidae > Lamellibrachia > Lamellibrachia luymesi. The sequence goes on from SDWI01002152.1 coordinate 6,180, forward strand.
ATTCGCATAGTAAACTCCATTTTTAACCATTTGTAATGATTGAGCAATCCATATAAATACAAAACTAACAAAACAGTTGTTTATATCAACATAACATCGACGCTTTGGAACCGTACAAGAGCCGGTCACAAGATACGGGCTCATAATACTACCGCAGTCATTTGAATAAAACATGAATATTCCAATTCACTTTTCAATCTACATTATGTAGGGCGTTTCGTGTACAGTTAAATTATTGACTATGTCTAATTTACACACTAATTGATACGGGAACAGAAAAACTGGGATCGGTGTATAATAATAGTTAAGAAGGTTATCACCAACAAAAGGGCGCGGTGACGTAGCGGTGACGTAGCGGTGACGCGGTGACGCGGTGACGTAGCGGTTAGAACGGTGAGCTTACAAATGAAAGACTCTGGGTTCACGTCATCTTGCTGCTGTTTCGAATTGTTGGTAATGTCGTTCACCTCACGTTGCCACAGACATCTCATCTGTATAGATGAGGCCGAGGTGGAAGTGTGAACGAATGGTCTTCGTGCAGTTACTGCACCGTGGCTGAATGCTTCCGAGAGAAGTCGAGATGGCGTTGGAATGAACAGGTATGCCAGTAGGTGAAGGGTAGAGCGCTTTCAGCAGTCCCAAGGACTGCACACCGCGCTATATTAGAACGTACCTTTTTACCCAAGTCAACAAGCAAAACACCAGGATGTGTAACAGTGACTCAAACTTCCATCAGTGGCGCCACATAGTGAATGTAATGTAAGTCCCTCACTGTGTGTGTGTGTGTGTGTGTGTGTGTGTGTGTGTGTGTGTGTGTGTGTGTGTGTGTGTGTGTGTGTGTGTGTGTGTGTGTGTGTGTGTGTGCGCGCGCGCGTGCGTGCGTGCGTGCGTGCGTGCGTGCGTGCGTGTGTGTGTCTGTGCCTAGAGCGGTGACAATAAAACAATAAACCAAGATGTGGTTAAACCATACGTATAGAGCTGAACACATATGTATCATTATCGTTTCTCCCCAATCAGCCTAAGGCTGGTGAAATGGGATGAAACAAGCTAGATGCAGAGCATCGTTACACTTGTTGCACCTGTAGTTGGCCTTCCCACAACATCCTGGGCCCACACAACGTTACACTTGTTACACCTGTAGTTGGCTTTCCCACAACATCCTGGGCCCACACAACGTTACACTTGTTACACCTGTAGTTGGCCTTCCCACAACATCCTGGGCCCACACAACGTTACACTTGTTACACCTGTAGTTGGCCTTCCCACCACATCCTGGGCCCACACAACGTTACACTTGTTACACCTGTAGTTGGCCTTCCCACAACATCCTGGGCTTACACAACGTTACACTTGTTACACCTGCAGTTGGCCTTCCCACAACATCCTGGGCTTACACAACGTTACACTTGATACACCTGTAGTTGGCCTTCCCACAACATCCTGGACCTACACAACGAATTTGACTCCATGATGAGGTGATCCACGCTGTCGTAGCAGACGTCGTCTGGAACACGCTGGTCGAAACATTTAGGACATCCATCAAGCTGCCTGGTGACTCTGCACGGTGCCTGTCCCATGAAGCATATATGGCTGCATTTCCTTCTGAAGTGGAGGAGATCCATGGGATGGCCAGGCGTTCTGGTCGGCGACATCCAGCTGATAAGCAAACACTAGTCAACACCGCTTTCTGGAATGGACGCACCTGCGATATTTTCCAACGTTTTGGTCCAGCCAATCCATTTCTCCAGTGTGTTGTTGCACTCTTTGATCGCGCTTGGCTGTTGAATCTGGAGACGCTCTCTGTGCTCTAGACAACCTCACTGCCTGTCTCACTGGATGGACTCTACCACAGTTGGACATGACCATGGTCACGATGCTGCCATACCAGCGTTGACAATAGCCCCGCTGTGTTTGTTATATTGGTATGCCATGGCCCATATTTCCTGCTTTTTGAGCTGATCAGCTGATTGGACTGGATAGTTACAGATACAGTTGACCCTTACATCACCGTCTTGTTCGTTTTCGGTTCGTTCGTACGGGTAGAACTTTCGCCACAGCTATGACCTCCTTGATACCAGACTGTTGCATTACAATGGTTTCAGCAACAGCCAGAACTGTCTACCAGACAGGTTGTTTACAGAGCCGCCAACACCGTCACCTCCACTGTCCTTATCTGTCTTTGTACTGATGGAGTCATGTGAATGCACACTGACTGAAAAGTCAATCTTCTTCCAATATTGCCAGCACATCACTGACAGTATAACTCCTAAAACATGCCATGCCTAACAGTTATACGAACCTGCCAACTTAACGTATTTTCGGATTTGCTGCATCATACGGATTTCTCGTATATAATACGGATTTTGGGGATTTGTGGAAGTATATGGCCATTTTTCTCATGTAAACAGATTTGTTTCAAACGGAATTTGTTTATCAAATACACGTTTCCTTGTGTTCATCACATATGTGTAAATGGAATGACACACTTATAAAGGTCGAAGGCAGATTTCCGACGAAACCTGGCAGATTTCGTATGATTTATATATATATTCCGTAGCTTGATAAATAACGACACCCGATCGGAATAGGAACGATATTGGGCGATTATCCAAAGAAAGATGGATTTCAACCAAAAAGGTGGCAGGTCAATCAAAAAAGTGGCAGTCTGCATTTCATGCTATGCATTGCCTATAGAATGCAAGATGTCGGTGATAGCCCGGAAGTGCATTCGGACAAGAAACGTTTTGTATTTACGACTGCATGACGCCATGTAAAGTTTCCATGACACCATGTACAGTTTCCATGACATCATGTACAGTTTCCATGACACCATGTACAGTTTCCATGACACCATGTACAGTTTCCTTGACACCATGTACAGTTTCCATGACATCGTGTACAGTTTCCATGCTGATATTTTTTACTTATGTTTTCTATAATCTACACATGAATTTAGGGATATTTGGCGTGTATTTAACGATAAACAGAAACGATTAGGTTTATTTTATTTGAGAGCCGGAATTCACATTCTGCGGACATCATGGTAAGAGAAAAATTAAGCAAAACCCGTACTTTGAATTTGGCTTTCTTCACGTCCATATAATATAAAATCCATATGCCTGTGAAATGAGGTCCGGAAGCTTCCTTAATCATATAAACAGTCATAGCACTGTCAGAATTAGTGCTGTTATCTTGCGAATCAAAGTACACTGGATGTCCTATGTAAAGGACGCCGGGACTAAATGGGCTAAATAACAATCTTTGATGTGGCACTTTATCGAACGTTTTTTGAAAATCTAAGTAGACAACATCCACTGGTGACCATCATCTACCCACTTTGTAATTTCTTCCCCAAAAAACATAGAGATCGAGAGATTGGTTATACATGAACTTGCTTTTAGGAACCCATGTTGACATTTATTTATTAGTTTATGGTTTTCAGCAGTCCCAGATGTGTGAAAATTGAGTGTCAGTAGCTCGGGTTGGTATGCTATTGATTTAACATACACCCTTTAGTGTATTCGTTATTTATTTTGACAATCTAATGTTTTTGGAGTAGATGTTCCTCACAAATATGATTATTGCATAACAATCTAACAAAATAAACCTGAGTCTTTAACATTAATCAATTAAGTGTTGTTTATTTTTTCATTTCAAGGGTGAAAGTAATTGTAGGTCTTCAAAGTGTCCGATGTGAGTTAATCAGTTGAAGCCACATTTAACTTTTACACATTGAGTGGATAGCTCACTACCCAAATATTTAAATGAAGTCCTACATAAACCTTGTAGTATGGTTTACCATGTACTAATATTAGGATCCCGAGAGATTTGTTTTCCAAAAGCGATTTTTTTTTTCTTTAGGGTCTAAGTAAACAGAAAATCAAAGGTGGCAATTTTACTTTTCGTTTTCAACGTTTTTATATGGTCTCAAACATACATACCCCAAGTGCCTTTAATTTACACGTAACTGCCAAATTGGCTGTCCATACATGAACAAGAGTTAGCGCGCACGACACGCAGCACAGACGAGCTGGCTAATGGGTTGCATAATTTTGACATTTATATATCCTAGCTGTATATATTTATATCTTATATCTTATTTATTTATATCTTCATGTATATCTTATATCATATGGACCAGTTTGTACCTGGTAAAACGGGTTAATTTTAATTCCAAAACGAGCGATAAAAACACATGTGAACCGGCTGGGGCCAATTTCGCTATATTTGATATAATATAAAGGTTTGCCAAAAACGTTTAAGAAATTTTTTGTCAAATGATCGATGTTCTGATTCAATAACAGTTATTTCATCTTTTTGATTGTTAGAGAAGTTGTTTTGAGTGGAATGTTTATCGCATCGAATTTGAATCTATGCATACTATTATATTATGGAATGCCATTCACGACATTGTTCACGATTTTGATCTAGTAAGAAGTTATATATATTTTCAGGCGGTATCTGCGACAGTACTTCTGGTTGGGGTTATAACATTATACGCCATCACTGTAACTGATGAGCATCTAAATATGGCTGCACAAACATGTATAATATGTAATCAAGATAACCAGGAAGGACATACCTGGGTGAAGAACGCTTCCTTGGTTTCACTCTACAAGCTGTTGGACTTTGCTCAAAAGCGGGCAAATATGGTGAAGCACAATTTGGAGAGATTGTCTTCAAGTGAACTCGAACAAGTAAAATACCACACAGAATGTTGTAAGAGTGTAGTTCATAAAAGGATGTTAGAAAGAGCAGGAAAGAGATTCCGTGATTCATCTTCCCTTTGAACTACTACCAGTATCGCTGGCAAAGATTGGGCGTCCATCAAAATTAAATGATGTGAGTGGAGATGTGGGCCGTGTACGAAAACGTAGTAGGACTGATCCTAAGTGCAAGTCGTGTGCATTTCAGTGTGAAAACCCCACCGAAGGCAAGGTGCACATTGTACAAACTGATGACATGGGCTAAAGGTTTATTGACATTAACGAAAGGACACGTGACGACAGAATCAGAACAAGCCTGTCACTGCTACAGGGCCGGGTGATGCTGCTGCATATGAACGTTGGTATAGATACAATCTACCGTGCAGAACCTTTCATTGTCCCAAAAGCCATCAAGTGTGAGATTTACTCATTCAACTTCCATTCAGGCTTGTAGAAGAGATTTGGTGCAATGGACCGGTCTCGGATGTTGGCATGCCACTTGGGTAATGATAGTATTTAACGTAGCACTGCCAAGCCTGGGTGTTTGTACGATCCTGGTAACTCCAACACTGATCTTCATGATCATCATGGACATATGCCACAAGAGGACTCAGATAACCACGCAGATGCACATATCAGCAGAACCATTGCATTGTGCAAGTGTGTGGACTGCGGAAGAATAACTGAATATATGTTAACCCACGAAGAAGACATATCAAAGTAGCAACACGGTTTAGGTCAAAACAGCTAGATGTTCTCTCTGGAATTTCTTATTGATCACACTGAAGTGAATTCATGTNATAACCACACAGATGCATATATCAGCAGAACCATTGCGTTGTGCAAGTGCGTGGACTGCGGAAGAATAACTGAATATATGTTAACCCACGAAGAAGACATATCAAAGTAGCAACACGGTTTAGGTCAAAACAGCTAGATGTTCTCTCTGGAATTTCTTATTGATCACACTGAAGTGAATTCATGTTGTTCTCATTAAATACTTACTTATGTCATAGATAGACTGTGACTGTTGAGTTGTCCAAATACGTTGTTTTCTTAGTCCATTTGTTGGTCTCACATCGGATGGGAGCCATATCCCCCTGTGAATGGCTACACTTCGTTTGACTGCCTCTTGACATGCCTGACTTGACTAAACCTACCAGGGACTTACGTCTGCTCCAGTATAACTCTCCCGATTATGTGTCATATAAGAGCCTTATTAAAGTGCAGTTTGTGAAATGTAACTATTGTTTTAATTTATAATTCCAATTACATTGCCTGAGAGTGAATAAAAAAAAATGGCATATAGCATTGGCACGAACCAAATCGGATATCAGAGTACAATTTCATGTTTACTGCAATCAATTTAAAGATATTCAAGATATTGAAATCATATTCGTACACTGGGTGGGCTAGTGTCTCTGAAACGTCCATGGTTTATTTCAGATTTTTTCAACGAATTTTTTTTTATTAACTATTTCTTTATTAACATTGATGTTGGCATATTGGGCGATAATACAGGCACTTGCGGTAGGTATGTTTGAGCTCCCATAACAACTTTAACAACGAAAAGTAAAATTTCCACCCTTGATTTTCTGTTTACTTACACCCCAAAGAAAACATTCATGCAAAAAAAATCGTTTTTGGCAAACAAATCTCACGGGATTACATGGTATACATTATTATTGCGTGTGGTGTGCGAAACCAAATTTAACGTTCACACATTGAGTGAAAAGTTAATTGCTCAGATGTAAGTGAAAGCTACTGCGAGTTAATCTGAACCCAATTTAATGTTCACACGATTAGTAGAAAGCCAGTTGTTTCTTTATAATAAAAAGCCATTCCACGTGCGCATCAGCAATACGGCTTTTGTCTTATTTTAAATAAACAATGAGTGGTACAGTCAGGAAGTGTTCCTAAAATCAAAATTAATCCCACCAGTAAACTACCAAAACCGTATTAACATTGACGTCCGAACGGACAAGCGGCAAGTGTCTGGAGAGACACGTTATCTGGCTGGAAGTAGAGGGTCGCATTTGATAACATTTAAAAGTGTAAAACAATAATGTGTTGTTAGGTATATTTATGCAATCAAGAGACGGATTGAGTATAAGATACTCGTCCTTGTGCACAAGGCACTCTACGAAGGCACACCAGAGTACCTTGCCGCACTGCTGCACCAGTACGCACCACGACGCTGCCTACGCTCTGCCGGCGGGCTACTTCTCGACGTGCCACGAGTCAACCTAGAACGTTTCGGCCGCCGAGCATTTGCCTGTGCTGGCCCCACGCTGTGGAATAAACTGCCTGCCAACATACGTGGAAACGGCAACCATCCGCAATTCAAGAAGCTACTAAAGACATTTCTTTTTTCCACTTAATGGGTTTTACCGCTTTGATATTGCATTTTTAATGATCTTATTACATATTATCAATCCTATTTAT
>SDWI01002153.1:0-14552 GCA_009193005.1 Lamellibrachia luymesi
GTGCTTCACCCCCCCCCCTTTAAGTTTGAACATGTTTAGTCAGATGAACAAAAACAAAATCAGTGAAGCGCATACCAAAGAAGTAGTCTTTAAGGCGGATAGAACAACAAACATATTTGGGTATATGATGACTGTTGCCCAAAGCAAACAGCTTCACGCGAGTTATTTCATAGCACACCTGTTACGACCTCTAGCATGGGTACTTTCAAATGGCTACGTATCGCTATGCAAAGATGCTGACAGGTGTAATCGATGGTCAGCGTACTTACTTAATCCTCTTCATGCCTCCTAACGCATAAGACAGAAATAACACTGTTGTCAGTCTGCAACCTGCTTAGCAGTCTTGCCCCTGCTGAGGTGCATTTCCTGAAGTGTCCCTTCCACACTTCGCCTCCAGGTTGTTTTCAGTCATCCTTGTTTTCGTTTTCCTGCGGGGGTCCACCTCAAGGCTGTTTTGGCTACAGTGTCCTCCTCCTTTCGTAACACAGGGCCGATCAATCTTTATCTTCTTGTGACGAGCAAGCAATTCTTGTTAATCTATTGGAAGTCTGTTGTGGCCAGAATATTCGCATTATGTTTCGAACGCATTTTGTGTGGCAGGTTGAAATTTGTCTCATATTTGTAACTGTTTCGGTCACACGGCGACATTCTGAGCCACATAGTACTCTGATATAACGTCAGCTTCATTCTTCTAGAGTAAACATCCACAGGTTTCAGTCTAAAGAATGTTCATCAGCGGTTCTTGATGTCAACATCAGCTCCACATATTTGTGTATTACGTTTCCCAGGTAGGTTTATGTGGTTTCCAGTTCTTCATTGTCAGTATGTATTGATATACAGGATATATGTGGTTCAGCGCTATCAACACATCACCATCGTTTGTCACGCACATTATATAATGCTATACGAATTATAATGCTATACGAGTTATAATGCTATACGAAGTATAATGCTATACGAGTTATAATGCTATACGAGTCTAGTTTGTCGCGCCTGTGAACTCGAGTTCCTGAGGATTTAGGCGCTAAAGAAGTTTCTTCTAATTTTTGTATTACTATCCAACTCAACAGCATTGCACCAGGCCATCAGTGACCACATTTGGATAGAGCGTATATAGAATGAGTGCTGGTAGATCGTGTAGGAACCTGGCAATTTGCACGGCAGGCTCCTTTTGTGCATGCGCGGCAAACCAGCGGACGAAGACAATATTCGTACGGATTCGCCCCTCGATATTGTCGCCTCGATTATCCAGGTTCCGCGCTGTGGCGCCAATGTTTGTCGCACACATCTTCGCCTGGATACAGAGTGGGGTTTTCATGACACGTAAATTATGCATGCACCCAAATTCAAGGCGCATACATACGTAGCTAATTAAGATATCATCCGGGAATTTGTCTAATTCATTAAATGAGAGTTAACCTTTATCAGTTTATACGATGCAATTCGAATTAACTTTGGTTATATTGACACAACTGTCCGATTGAAAAGTTAAATCAAGAAAAAAAATATTAGTTAGCATCTCGATGATGACGCCGATTGGCTGCTGGCACTTCACGGGAACGCCTACGCAAAACGGAGTGGTTACAGAGTCAGTGGGTAACAACGAGACCACGCCTCTCTTCTCGGCGAATTCACGAAGCCGAGCTAGAGGCAGATAAGCGAGTCTAGCGATGTTACGGATTTCTGTTAAGCAAATTAGAACTGGCGCATGCGCTGCTGGCACGGCATCGTACATGCGCATTGCCGTAAGCGTCGTCGTGCTCAAACAATTGGTGTTGACGTTGTTGGCAGTTGCCCAGTTAGTGTTTTAGTTTTACCCCCCCCCCCAGAATAGGCCGTGTTGAAAGAGAGGCTGGCCATGCAGGGTTGTTAGGCATTAAACTTGTGAAGTTGCATTCGTCTATCTTTGTTAGTCTTCGTCTTTCACGTCGACACAATAGAACATGAACATGGCGGCCCTTGTGAGGAAGAAGAAAAAGAGTACGGGATGAAGAAAAATAGTACGGGATGACGAAAAAGAATACGGGATGAAGAAAAAGAATACGGGATGAAGAAAAAGAGTACGGGATGAAGAAAAAGAGTACGGGATGAAGAAAAAGTTCGTAAAGAAAACGTTGAAGCGAAACTCGTTTACGCAGTGAGTAAAGACGGGAAAACAAATACGGCACAATGGATAAATTGCTAGCCCCTGAGCCGTTGACGGAGGACGGAAACCTGCCGGAACTGTGGAAACGATATATGGAATGCTGACGCAGACAGAGAAATATATAACACGGTCATCGACAAATTCAACTCGTTCAGTGCGCCTTGTATACATGTGATCGCACTGACACACAAACTGCTAATTATGAAGCAGGGGCGGATGACAATAGATGAATATGTCACTGCCATTACATAAGATTGCCAGAGATTGCAACTTAGGAGGGCGTGACCACTACAAGAGAATGGTCATTCTAGCGTTGTTGCTCGGCATAGAACATAATCATGTAAGAAGACGACTGTTTGAGCGTCAAGACTTCTCACTGGATGAAGCTTTGGCAAGGTGCAGGGCAATGGAAGCGGCATGGCAAGAGCAGTCCATGACACAAAGGAAGAAACATTTTTCTCCATAAAGCCTGCTTCGCGAAGATACGCTAAACCGAAGAAATACGCATATGAAAGCTGCAGAAAGAGTGGAGAGAGCCACCCACCGCGAAAGTGCAAAGCATGCGGAAAGGAATGCTGCAAATGCAAGAGACTGAATCATTTTGCAAAATGTTGTGAAAATGAATGTGAAAACAGATAAAGCTAACCTAGTTCTAAGTTGTAAGCATGAATGGTACTATTCGTCTGACGAATCGACGGACAGCATACACGTATCGAAACGTGGCCGGAAGATGATCGCGACTGTACCAGCAGCGAACGGAAAGGTTCAGAGAAACCTCGAATTTCAGCTAGACACGGCGGCAACGTGCAACATGTTGACATGTCGAGATTCTGCCATTACGGACAAACCGCGACTGACCGAGTCGACGAAAGCAGTCACGTCGTGCGACGACTCGATCTAGATTTATGCCAGACGGTTGGTGTACTAAGACAGTTACATATCACTCGAACAACAAACACCAACTGAGCTTTTTAGTGATGAACACTAAACAACACAGCTATCGCTGAACGCTTGCGTTGATCTCAGTCTAGTAAAGATGAATGGGTCGGTTCACCTACTATCAGAAGAACCACTTGAGAACATTCTGATGCAGTATGCAAACGTGTTTCAGGGTATGGGATGATTAGCTGGAGAGTACGAACTAGAGGTAGATCAGACTGTAACTCCAGTCCAGGTGAGACAGCGTAAAATTCCTCTTTCGACGAAGGATGATGTGAAAGCCAAGCTCGATACTCTGGAAGAACAATGTATGACGGAGAAGGTCCTACAGCGTGGATAAGTCACCTGCAACCAGTCAGGAAACCAAACGGGACAGTTAGACTGTGTCGTGATCCACAAACTCTGAATGAAGCTCTGTGAAGAAACCACTTCCAGATGCCAAATATCGAAGATGTGCTACCTCAGTTGGCAGAAGCGAAGATTTTTAGCTTGTGCGATGCGAACTACGGTGCCATTTGGTATCTCAACCGCACCGGAAGAGTTTCATAGAAGACTCTCAAATACATTGGAAGGACTCGAAGGTGTATCAGTCGTGGCGGCTGACATACTGATATATGGAAATGATCGAGCGAAGTACGATGAGAATATGCGAAAATTCCTCAAACGAGCTAATGAGTGTGGACTGAAATTGAACAAGAAAAAGTGCAGATTCCACATGACTGAACTACCGTACATCGGGCACATACTGAACTACCGTACCTCGGGCACATACTTACGTTACCGGATCCGAAGAAGGTGTGTGCAATCAGAGACATGGAAGCGGCCAGAAACTCAGACGAATGCGACGTCTCCTAGGACATGTCAACTACATGGGAAAGTTCATTCCGAACTTATCTGCCGAAAGTGAGCCGCTGCGTGGACTGTTGAATCTACCAGACAAAGAGTTCTGCTGGGGAGTAGACCAGAGAACCGCGTATGAGACTTTGAAACAAATGCTCAAATCTGAGAAATTCCTGCAAATATTACGACAACCGTAAACCGATCGTGATCCAGACAGATGCCAGTACAGCCGGTCTAGGTGCAGTGTTAATTCAAGACGAGAAACCTGAGCGTCACGGTCTAGGTGCAGTGTTAATTCAAGACGAGAAACCTGAGCGTCACGATCTTTGAGCACGAGTGAGTCGAACTAAGTGCTAATAGAATTGGAGTGTCTAGCGATCGTATTCGTCATGAACAAGTCCGATCAATACATTTTCGGCCACCCGAATGTGGATATTCACACGGACCATCGTTCTCTGGAAGCGATCATGAATAAACCACTGATCGCAGCTCCCAAGTCATTGCGACAGTTGTAAAGACGTCATTGCGACAGTTGTAAAGAAGTCATTGCGACAGTTGCGGTTTATGAATTTGTTCTGTTGTAAAAATTATGTCAGCTATTTTAATGTTGTTTAGCAGCAGTATAATAAATGTAAATTAGTAATTTTTTTAGGTTGTAATTACATAGTCTAAGTTAGCCAAAACGACAAAATATTCTGCAAGTTTAAAATGGTTGCTAAATATAAGAAGGGATACTAATCAAACGGTGTGGTCTCGTCACGTGACGTGCTTTGTTTGTGCTTGACAACCAGTTGCACGTACGACGTCGAAGTGAATGGGCGCGTTTTGCCTTTCAGTAAGCGGCCAAGACGACTTCGAGATGTGTAGGCCATACTACCCAGCGACCGACAGGAAGAATTGTTAGCGAATTCGACGGAAAGGGACGATACGTAGGGTACGTTCAAGTTGAAGCAGCTTTTCGGAACTGTCTGTGAGTGTTACATTATTCATGATTATTGGACGTCACATAATTAAGGTGTGTTGACATGTTTGGATCACTGTAATTAATTTTAGGTAATCGTGGTTCGGAGGGACTCCTTTCGTTTTGGTAAATCACACCATCTCCTGCCTTATGATCTATCCTAAATTCCTTCCATGGTTTACCCGCCGTCTTCAACTGTCAGTCATTTTCAGTGTGGTTCGGTTTCTTGATCTACCCATACCTCAAAGGAAATGCTACCTGCCGCCGTGAAGATCAGTATACTAGCAAGGTGTGGCATATTGAATCTACACGTACGCACATTTACAGATAGTTTTTGTAAGTTTTCAAGATATTGAATGGGTGTGAAAATATTGATAGAAATATTTTATCTCACTCAAGGAAGATAGTAGGACAACAGGACATGAGGTAACATTAGTAAAAGATCAGTGTAGATTGGATAGAAGGAAGTACTCGTTCTCGCAAAGGACAATAAATTAATAGAACAAATTGTTTACATATTGTGTAACTGTTAGCAACGTGAATATGTTTAAAAACTAGGTTGGCAAATATCTTAAGAGGACGGGTTACACATAGATGAAAAATGTTGGACGTTTGATAAGCCAATGGCTTCCTTGTCCACTTGCCATCTGGGTCTTTGTTTTGGATGGTAATCTTGTTAAATCTTGTTCAACGGAGTCTCCGTCATTTTGACACAGCCTATATATCTCCGTCCCGGAGATTGATATATTCGCAATTTGACGTTCAACAGGCAAGCAACAAATTTGCTAAAGAAATGTGTTTATCGTTTTCAGTTTTATTATTCGCCAATAGTGCTTATCCGTAAAATCGTTCGATGTCACAATCATTCAGGTACCAGGAACAGGCAGATATGATATCAATATCATTCAGATTGCACACGAAAAGAACAACATTATTTGTGCCATCTTAGTTGAAACGATACTTTAATGAAAAACGTGCCTATCCAGAACGAATAACGTTTTGTGTTTTGGATCTTTACGCTCTTTTGGAACTCGAAGATAGCCGCAGCATTGGCACATTATGTCATTGCGTAAAAATAGACGTGTCTATGTTGTATCTCTGTGGTCAAGCCGCCAGATTACACTGTCGGTGGGCATCTCGCTGGATTCACATACTATAAGGTATATATGTTTGAAACGTATTGTCGGTTAATGTTATCCGCTTTCTTCAGCACAGGTTTAGTGACCCCCAACCTTGCGCAGTTTCGCGGTTCCCCATTGACAACGAAAGTATTATTGTTTACGTCAATGTAGTCCCCAACTTTTTAATAAAATTTAAGTCGTGTGAAATAAATATTAAATGGCACCTCTGCGAAGTGCATCCTCCTTGTATTCGACGGCTGACGAAGTATCACAAGTAACCGGGCGCGGACTACGGCTTTGTCCGATTACTTGTGATACTCCGTCGCCGTTTTGTACGAATCACGGGCGATGCACTTCGTGTCATTTAACATATTATTCTTTTAATAATTCTTTTAATTTCTATGCAGTGTCTGGCCTGGTTACGACGACGGCAGATGTAATCATTCTAATTAAAACGTTCACACAAGTTATATTGAAAGACCCGTAATGCTTACTATTGATTAATGTAATGTCATTAATTGTGAATGCGTACACTTGATTATGTGGCAATCAACTAAGACAAATTAACGGCGAGGCGACCAGCTCAATTGTTTGATTTTGTTCAAACCAGCCAGTGCACGAACCTTAATTTTGAAGATATCCAATACGTATGCCGTGATACCAACATATAAGTTGTACCATTATATCGTCTTAAGTCAAGCCGATTCATGAAAACTCCTTTGATCTCGAGATAGAAAGAATTGTGAATGGCAGCAGATCTATGTCGTGGATGTGTCATTGTTAAACTTGAAGTCGTTATATTATAGTAGCAACAGTTGCTGTGTAAACATTAATAAACATGAATTAGGTGGCATTGCTACCGACCGACCGACCGACCGACCGACCGACCGACCGACCGACCGACCGACCGACCGACCGACCGACCGACCGACCGACCGACCGACCGACCGACCGACCGACCGACCGACCGACCGACCGACCGACCGACCGACCGACCGACCGACCGATTAATAATAACACACATCGATGACACAGATATGCTGCCATTCACAATTCGTCCAATTTCGAAACCAAAAGAGAGGTCTCATGGATCGGCTTGACTGAAAACGATATAATGGTAAAACTTATCTATTGGTATCACGGCATACAACATTGTTATACGTGTAATTATTGACAGGAGAACGTATTGAGAAACTTCTTAATCAAGATTCATGCATTGCTCGTTAGAAAAGATCAAACAACTGAACTGGTCGCCTCACCGTTAATTCGTCTTAGTTGATCGCCAAATAATCAAGTACTCGCATTGACATCGAATATAATTTAATGACCTGCATGTAAGCGTTACCGGCCTTCCAATGTCAATTTGTGAACGATATTGGAAGGAGTTAATTTGTTGACATCGTATCCAGGCCAGACATTTGCCGTCATCGTATCCAGGCCAGACATTTGCATGGATACAATGTATGACTGACTTCAGTTTACGTTTTGTTCATTTGTGTACATTTCTCTGTGGACCCATTAAATGGAAATGTTAATGCCGTTTACATAGTTGACGAACGATCGTGAAAAGACATACTTTCTCATTAATATAAATAAAATATTAAAATATTCGCCTGAGAACAATGAGCTTTGTTTTTCGTTTGTTTGTTTGTTTGTTTGTTTGTTTGTTTGTTTGTTTGTTGCTTCTACAGTAAACTGTCATTTTATAAACAAATTTGCCCTTTAGATAATTAAAAGGGTCCCTTGGGCCATCGCCATATCAGAAATTGTACATTCATGGGTTTCTCCTTTTTCTATATAAATAGTATTTAGAAGGCAATATTGGGGTAGGGAATCGGGCAATGATTCGGAGATAAGGTGGTACGACTCGGTGTGGGGTTAACGAAATGGTTGAGGAGCAATGCCCCCATTTTGTATGTTACAAAACCGATGCTGTGCTGTCGGCCAACCACTGGAGCGGAACGCTACGAGAGAATCGCACTGACGTCATATGTGATCAATAGGCTTCATTCATACGCTGTCGATATCTAGATCATACTTCGAAGCTTTGATTGGTCAGTATCCAGTTCGTTGTGAGAGAACATCTACAACGCGTCTGTGCAAGAAACCTATTTCGCTATGCGCCATAGGACTGTTTGAGTTCTGTCGTTTGAGAGGTTAACATGTTCTGGAAGTTAAGGAAACGAAAACTCGTTGAGAAGACACTGACTGCAACGGCCATGACGTTCTTTCGACATATCAAACTTGTCATCACCTGTGTGGTGGTCAATGTATGTGTCCACATATCAACGATAACTGCTGCGACCAACTCTACAACTCGACGTCGACGACTGCGGCAACAACGGCAGCAAGTCGTGGGTTTGTGACCCGGTTCGACTGCTCGCGAGACATGACGGTTCGTTGTTCACTTGTACGGTCATGTCATGAAATTTAGTTTACGATAAGTATCATAAAATTGATTTACGATATGTTATCCATAACATATCATGAAACTGTAGAATAATTCACATACACATGTTTATATGGCCTGCGAGCAGGTGCTGGGTTGTTTGTCCAAATGTAATTACAGTTGTCTCGTCCCGAGAATCCGCTTCAGTAACAACACGTGAGTGCCTTTTATGTTTGACAATTATCTATTCAAGTTGATTACGTTGCGTGTTAGTTATACATAGACAGTTTCAGTTATACGTTTTTCGCTCCCAACGTATCTCACTTCTGAACGTATAACCTATAAGTTATGTGCAATGAACTTGCCCATTAAGCGCTAATGTGATGGCGTGTGGCAGGACGTGGGAGGTTGGTCCTAATAAATGGTGGGACGTTGGCTTCAGTGATAGGTGGGAGGTGTACTCACATTTGGTGGGAGGTTGGTCCTAATAAATGGTGGGACGTTGGCTTCAGTGATAGGTGGGAGGTGTACTCACATTTTGTGGGAAGTTGGAAGTTGGCACCCTAAAACAGGTGAGACTGAGGTTCAACCACACACCCCTCTAGTGCATTTCGCTGCCTTCACCATGCCATGCATGAGTGATTTCCACCAGCGGGGATGTCGACTCGTTCATAAACGTATAAACTACAGTACGATTACTGGATTTTTATATGTCCTGTTCAGTTTTGGCTGTTCTTAGATATCAAGATTAATCGCTGTAGCATTTCTTTTATATTTTATTACACTATTTCCTGTTTTTTATTTATTAATTAAACATTTACAGTATGAATGAAAGCATCGGCCTTTGTTGGAGCCGACCAATGTTATGTAATTTGTTCGCTCAAGCATGCCCGTGTCCGCATATACAGCGTGGACAGCGTGGGGTTGTTTATCTTAGAGAGAATGATGCGTATTAAGTTGACAAGGACCGCGAGCAGGGATACCCAATTGATTTTGAAACATATCCTGAGATTTCTTAAATTCAATTTCGAAGCATTTAGCCCTTAGTGCACTACGAACTTTAATATTTATGAATTTGTCCTTTGCCTCGTGTTGTGCAAACTATCTTTATTAGAATAAAATAATCTTTGAATGCTATTGGGCAATAGTTTATATTTCACTTTGTATATCAATATAGATATTTTTTATTCAATTAGGTCGAAAAATGTATGCAATAAGTATTTCCCCATATCTCTGAGCAGTAGTCTATATGGGGCAAGAAATGTGAGAAGGATAAATTAATCAATGCCGAGGCCTTTAAAAAAAATTGGCTTTATAAATTATTGACATTGTTTTAGCCAATTTTGGATTTTATGTGCTTTCCAAGAAAGCTCATCATCGATAATAATGCAACGAAATATGCAATATATTACACATAATAGCTATGCATGACAACACCAAAAAAGTGCAATCCATAAAATGTGCAAATACAAACAAGTGTAACACAAGTGGAACAGACACGCAATAATAATACACTGTAATAGCAAATAACTACAAACAGTACAGTCCCCAAGTCTAACTCACACTCAGTGACCATAAGTGAGCATAAATCATATCCACTAATGACTAGATATCATTTATAACTTATAACTCTAGTACAGACATTGAGCGTTTAACATTCAGCTCACAACCTATCCACTAATGACTAGATATCATTTATAACTTACTATAATTCTAGCACAGACACTGAGCATGTAACAGTCACCTCATATATTCCTTGGTCTGATACTCTGTGAACAGTCAACATAATAACATGTAACTTTACGCTAGTTCAAGATTACATCAAGCCAACTGAGCTATTCCCAGGCTACTATGTCACACTGTGGTCCACGTCGTATAGGCTTATTGGTCACACTCAAAATCTGAATCACTTTGCTTATATTCATTTGGTATATAGTGCCTGGCTTTCTCTCTCATTCTTGCTGATTGAATAAATAAGTAGCAGTTTTCCTTAACATTAAAATTGACAGTCAGCACAACATTCAATGTATTCCCTGTGATCTATGAGCGAAATTTGCTTTTAGCCAAAGAAAGTCGGGAAAATATCTGCTCAGATTCTGCATTACCATGTGGTATAGCTGCAGACAATTTCACCAGAAGGGAAAATTCAACTGATATGGTGCATAGCAAGCCACCGGGTACATGATGGTTTCAATAATTTATGTTCAACTGTCTCACAGAAACTTTGCATTTCTTTACATTTTTCATATCGTTTATATGATTTTTTTAAGTAATAAAATATCTCAACTGGAATTATATATACCGGAGTAAGGAAAACATCATTAGGCTTTTTGGCAACAAGATGCACACGATGGCAAATGCACCAGACATAATACAAAGAGCCTTGTACCTCTCGGAGTCTAGCATACGATCCTGACACTCCCCAACATAGTGGCAGCGCCATATGTCCCAGCGCAATCATGTTTCGTATGGGGATCTCATCCGTAGCAAATGCATATGTGACAGCTAAACATATCGATTTACTAGTTGCTCGAGAGAGATGTACTACCTTGTAAAAGCTGCCTTTAACAAAACCAGTAGTGTTGTCAAAATACATAACCAGTAAGCAACATTGTTGTTGTTTTGTGATATATGTGATATCATCTGTCAACAGAGAAAATGAGCCTGATTTCATAGCACAAAAGTGGAATTCAACTCATCTGTAATAACATTTCAAACCATTGCTTTTGTTTTTTTTCGCCCACATTAACATTTTGTGAATCTGGAAACATTTTAGAAAACAATTTTGTAGCATGGTCAGGTATGTTGCTCGACACTAAACACAGATCATAAAATGTTAGCTTTGGATACTTTGTCATCTAAAGGTGTTTATAATTTGAAATGTGAAGGGATTATTCGAAGTTCGCGCATCAACGTTTATCAGATGTGCTTTATACTGGGCAGGATGGTGTATACGCCACTGTCGAACCACCAACCGTCACTACGACGTACTTCTCCACGCTATGGACGCTCTGCTTCGACGTCCCAAATGCATGGGTGTAGGGGAAGTTGGGCTGGATTATTATCGACATCAGCGGCTGAGAGAACGCAATAATCAACGCGACATGCTGTCTCCACAACTACATCTGGCTGTGAGACATGCGAATCCGGTGGTGATTCATTTGCGGCCATGCGAGCACGACCAGGATCCTTGGCAATCCCTAAAGGACTACCTCGCAACCATGACAGCGATACTGCCAATGGAACACAAGACCCACGTACATTTATTTGGTGGTGGTAAAGGCAACGTTTCGGTGTGGATAAAGGCTTTCCATAATGCAAAATAATTCGGGGTTTCCGGAACGTTCCTGAAGACAGCTGGCAACAGTGACAGGGAAGAGGCAGTTAGCAGTCTTGAACTCAGCAAGATACTGCTGGAGTATGATGCGTCATATCTTTCTCCACCTGGAACAACTGACCCCAATCATCCGTGGAACATCGTCGCAGTGGCTGAGAGAGTGGCGTCCCTGAAAGGGTTGAATGCTGCTCTGATGCTGGAGGCCAGTCGTGTTAATGCATGCAGGTTCTTGGCCTGGATTCCCGCATCTTGTACAGCATGTGAACAATACACCGTCGGACTGATCGATATGATCACAAACTTGTATATAGTTTCATTACGTAGCCCGAAACACCTGTCGGTGTCCGGGAGTTGTATATCGTTATCGTTTGATTAGATATCCTGATACACCAAATAGGTCCTATCGGTGTCCGGGATTTGGTTAAAATAGGTCATGTTTTACCCAATATGTAAAATGCAACTTCTTTTGCAAGCCAATATGGAGTTTTAATGTTATGTTCCACGTCATCGTGCGGACAAATAGACCTTACATTGTAAGCTGCTTTTAGCTGCTGCCCTCTAGCGACCAGACTAGTGACCATCCTGGTAAATATTGTATTTTCAGCCAATGATAATTAAACAATAAATAGTGTGCGATATGATGTCCAAAATTAATGCTGCTGTTATAATTCATATCTCGGCGATAATCTGATCTCACCTAGGACAGTAAACACGCCCTACCACTGTTGTCTGGCGCAACCTGATACCGTAGACGACGACACATTACAGATACAGATTCAAGGGCCTTTGTGGCGGCATATTAAGGGGACATGTCAATATGGCCATTATGTTTTGTCAACGACGCATAAAACGACAGTGAAAAACCGTAATTTTCGACACAAAAACAAGCATTTGTTGAGATTGTGTTTTCATTAATAACCAGGAAATTATGCTTAATTTATTATTTTGTTAAAACTACAACATTTACTACGCTACAAACGGGCGTATGAACGCGTATACTGTGTAGGCAACTATACAAAGTATGGATTTAAGATTGGTGAAGGGTTTGTGTCAAAAATACATGTCATTCAACTATTGCTTAATTAATTCACGGTGGTGTAGTATACGTAATTAATTTATGTTAACCAAAATATACCTTAAAGCTATCAGTGACACTGTCATACTTATAATTATGTACGGCATTTATTTCTTTGGGGATTTTCTCAAAACGATATAATTTATCATTTTGTGGCAATTTTTTCACATTTACAAACATGTTTTAAAAATCTTGTAACATAACCAAATAAATTAAATACTCAAATTTTATTCATCTGAAATATTATATAGTATTTCAAGTACAATCTGTAAAAAATGGTTAATTTATCTTAAAAAATTCTACTCAAGCTAATCAATTCAAAACAAGCATGTAATAGCCGCTCCTGCTACCTTAATATGTGAAGTTCACTTTGGATAGGTTGATCACTCCCTCAGTCCACTTCGTGCCTCAAGTGGCACAAAAGGCTTCCACAAGAGAGCGCCACTGCTGTATGTTTGCGGCCAGTCTGGTAATGGTTTCCCAGGTCAGTCCGCATGCCTTCATCTCTTTCTCCATGGTTGGATAGGTTGATAGGATGTATATATTTATTGATATGGATAACTATTCATAGAATATGATAGGTTGATAGGATGTATAAATAAATATATCATTAGTAAGGATAAAATTGGAATACTAAATATGAAGATCAATGTCCCTGAGCTTCCTATCGGCAGCCGGGCGATTAGATCTAATAATGGATGCATCAGTTAGCCTTAGATACCTGTGGGTGTCAAGGTTTTTGTACATATGTATGAATGCATCTGGACAGTCTGATATACCTGGCGGTGTCCGGGTTTAATTAAAGCGAACTGAAATAACAAAAATATTGTGTAAATTTCACGCGTTGTTATCGTAATTTCTGTGTATATATTTGGTAATCCTCAATAGTATACGATTATTTACATGACACGCACGCACGCACGCGCACGCGCACGCACATGCACGCATGCACGTGCGCGCACGCACGCACGCACACATAATTAATGTAAATGTATTGTAAATTTTACTTAAGTTCCGGTATATTCTAATCATAATCATGATTATGTGTTGTGTTATCTTCAGTTCAGCCGTGTACAGACGAGAGATAGAGGAAGTGCGGAGTGGACTCATAAAGTGGCTCATAAAGAGCCCCAGTGTTGGTGAAATAATTTTTTCTATAGTAATAACATTAATCGGATTTGTCGAGGCGTTTGTTGCTTTTCCTGCTACTTATGCTGCATCGAAGATTGCGCCTCTCGCCACGTGTGTGACTCCAGCTGCACTTGTGTGGATTTGGGCGAGAGCGCAGAGACCATATCTTGTCTCTGTGAATTGTGCTTCTGTTAATTCCGTCGATTCGTCGAAGCAGTCATAACAACCGAACAAAATATATCAATCGTCGTCTTCGCCACACGGTCCCGTGTGACTTGCCGTCCGAAGTTAACGCTTAATATTGATTAATGCACAGTTCATTAATTGTATCCGATATGAATGCTAATACTTTATTAAGTGGCGACCACGTAAGACAAATTAACGGTGAGGCGACCACCTCAGTTGTTTGATCTGTTGTAGCCAGCCAGTGCACGAACCTTAATTTAGATTATGTCCAATAAGTTCTGCCAATAATTACATGTATTTTATCGTTGTGTGCGGTGATACCAACAGATAAGTTGTACCATTATATCGTCTTAAGTCAAGCCGATTCATGAAAACTCTCTTGATATCGAGATAGGAAGAACTGTGAATGGCAGCAGATCTATGTCGT
>SDWI01002153.1:14832-32174 GCA_009193005.1 Lamellibrachia luymesi
GGTCGGTCGGTCGGTCGGTCGGTTCCCACACCTCCCCGTACCCGCGTCTGGTATTGATACCTTCATATCAGATGATGCCAATTCAAGCGTCAAGCGTACCACTGTATAATTGATTCGTAACAGTGAGATCGACTGTCGACTGCTAATGATTATTGAGATAATATCTACTGCAATGACTACCAATTTAGACGACATCTACTCAGCCGTTGTTGACGTTCTTGGTATTTAATTAAAATGCCTCTGTTGTCCGATCGACGCGTTGAATGACAAGCGCCGTCGGCTGCAAAGCGAGGAGTCGTGCCAAGACTGGGTCTCCGCCACCACTGTCGTCCCGAGAAACCGTGTCAGCGACGACTCGTGTGTGTCTTTGTGCATTATCATTATTATCAGTATCGTCACCATCACCATCGTTGTCAGTAATATAAACTGCCTTTCTTTTTTACAAATCGGATGTACTTTAAATAGGATGGATATAGTTGCCTGTGCGCGTGAACACATCCGCGCTGGAATACACTTGAATGTGTGCAATTATTGAATAGTGAATTAATCGAGTCGCATAATACAAACAATACATTAATGCAAATTTAACGATGTAACTTTACCTTAGAATATAGGAATATAGCATGAGAAATAAGAACACGAATGCATCTTGTTACTTTCATAACGTCAATTCAGTAGTTTTTATTTATTTCAATAACTTCATTGTAGACACAACATGGAGATTACATGTAAGCATACCGACACAAGTTTAAGAATACAGTTTGACAGGTGTTAGCTATTCTATACAAGTCTTAATATTTTATTATGAAAATAACCTAATAATAATTAATAATTTAAAAATACTGGAACATAGCCAACTACGAATGCGCCTACATACACCCACGCATGCGCAAGAACCCACACACATTACCATTAGCAAACGGTACACAATACGATTACTTTCACATTGACGTATATGAAATAAAAACATTTAATCGAACATGGTTCAGATCACGTTCCCTTTGTGAAGTAATTTGTCAAATTGTTGTTGTGAAATTTGTCTAAAAATGCATTTCGGAAGGCGCGCTGCTTTTAAGTGGTCCGCCATTTTGCCGGTCAGCGAAGTGAGATGACCGGCCACACGGGACCTTAAAACGAGGTCGCCGATTAATATATGTTCTTGTATAGTGGTTACGTCGAATTGGTGGAACTAACTGAAGAGGTTTTGCATCCAATTATAAATAGCCGCGTCAGCAGACTCTACAATCACCTCCGACATCGTCGCCACCTCATTTAGGGGAAAGGAGGGTAAAGTGGCCCCCTTAGGCAAGGAATGATCTACATTTTGCATATTTGTACAATAACATTCATTTTATGTTGTGTTACCCAGTTCAGTATATTGACCACGCGTACGCGTTATCGTGATATTCCATCTTAAATGCTATTTATAAAATGTGTTTTAAAAAGATGTTTAACTGCTTCCTGGCGACAGTTTCACTGCAGTGCATCTCGGGATCGCTATGGTGGTGCGGGCCTGCTTAGGGCATGTCGTGTACCCTTGTGTTCTTACATGTAACATACCAAATGGCATAAAAGGTTCCGGCAATTGCGGGCAAGATAACGAATACGACAATCCCTATACCTAAGAGCCAGAGCAACAAATCATTCTCTTCGACGTTTCCGCACTGTGCCCCCGCCTTCACAGATCTGTATTAAAGAACAACACAAGTCAGTCGTCATATAATATTGTCCAAGATTGTGGTTAGACTAAATTGGAACTGCAGTCAAATTGACAACTTACCGCAGGACACGGACTCTTTTACACACTCTGTCACATTTAGCCCATCACAAGATTACTACACAAACCCAGATGGCACGTGGACAAAGAAGCCATTGGCTTATTGAGAGTCCAACAATTTTTCATTTATGCGTAACCCGCCCTTCTGAGATATGTGTCAATGTTGTTTTTATACACATTCACGTTGCTAACATTTACACAATCTGTAGATAATTTGCTACATTCATGTGTTGTCTTCTGTGCGAAATGCTCTCTGATATCTAAGCTACACTTTTCTTTCATTAACTTTCTTCGTGTCCCGTAATTCTTGCTTTCTTAAGTGATAAAATATATACCTGTCAATATTTTCATACCCATTCAATATACTGCAGTCAATTTAATAAAATGCCTATTTTTGTTCAAATCATCTAAATAATTGACATTAGTCGTTAGATTTGGTAAGGCTCGAAATACTGCATATCCAAAATTGTAAACACGGTGCCGGTCAATGCCGATCATGGGCGCGACATCCTCTCGCCGATCACATGACAAAGTTACGAAATTTCACCAGGGGAAAATTTAATTGCGAGGTTTAAGTTAATAATTTGAACTAGATATCCTTCGATATATCAAATAGATGAATCTATAGAAGACTTACTCGTAGCCGCTGAGCAAAGAGACCAATCCCGCCACATAGTCCTGCCGGTAGAAATCAGGTTTTGCCATTGCGGTTCTGTTTTCAATGCAGCTATCCGACACAGTCGTTTGTACATCGCCCGATCTACTCGTCCATACCTGCATCGGAGATATTTAATAAACAACGCAGTAAGTTTTATTAATCATTTATACAGTTAATATCGTGTAATTTCTTTTAAACAGTCATTCGCACGCACGCACGCACACACACACGTACGCACGCACGCACGCACGCACGCACGCACACAATAGTTAGTGTCAATGCCGTTATGGCGCATAAAACCGTAACAGTAAACGTACTCCCATATGCCAGGGATGTCACGTGGCCTCTGACTACAAGACATCCCTGTAATACGTCCGTCCCATCGCACATCATACAGTTACTTAAGTGGGCGGATATGTTTTTCAGGTGATATTTAACTTCCACTGCAAGAAAGCGAAAGTGTCACTGACGTTTCTGTCGGTATGGGAGACCACAATCACGAGGTTGTTTCTGCAGTCTCCAGACTTCCATGATTTCAGCAGGTGGTCGGCGAAGTCTTTAGTCGCTTCCAATTCTTCGGCATCAGTTGATGGGTACCTGAGAAAATTTCCCAATTAATTTGCTTGTTAAGATTGCATTTAGTATAATTGCGTTCGCTTGTGAATATGCCAAATTGCATTTTCTCTCTGACAAAACTGACAATTCACATATATGTATTATTCAAACTAGCTTAAAACGAATTGCAAAACTGTTCAAAGGCACGCACATGCAGTCGTTAAGACGGATTCTCGGAACGATGGCGATAGAAGCGACCCAGCCGTCACATGCCGCGTTGTCTCGCAACAGACGAATCTGCTTGTCCAGGGTGTCGACTGTAGAAAAGAAACAACTTCAGATGATTATCTGACCTAACGTAACTGGTGAGTGGTTATAATATTAGTTTACTTGTTTCAATCTAGAAACGTATTGTTAACAGCATCGTCAATTATTTCATCAGATGTATAGTATATGTATAGTATATGTATAGTATATGTATAGTATATGTACAGTATATGCCTCGTCAGTTCCACGGAACGTAGTTTGCGTAAAAACATTTGCAATACTGCATGTTTATCCAAAATAAACGACTACAATCATACTACATTTGTACTCAATGCAACATTCATATGATATTGGAATTCGATGTTTTTGTCCAGTGTCCGATAAAAAAAACGATTTTAGTAATGGGGACCTGGACAGCTTAAACACTTCATATCCAAAGAACGGGACATAACGGCCACTGAATAAAACATGTGATTTAGGCACTAATCGTTCGGGGCTCGGCATGTTTTGTTCCAAACTGTGTTGGTCGTATACAAAGTGAACAACGAACCTTCTCGTCTCGTGAGCACCCGAAACGGGTCACAAACCGACGACTTGCTGCCGTTGTTGCCGCAGTCGTCGACGTCGAGTTGTGGGTTCGGGAACTCGGACTTGGTCCACGAGTCCATCGTAGCTGATGTTGTTTCCGCGAACCTGGGGAAAGGTCATCGTTAACCGTCACGGTGGCATTTTGACGAGTAAACTGTGTGTGTGCGTGCGTGCGTGCGTGCGTGCGTGCGTGCGTGCGTGCGTGCGTGCGTGTGTGATGATTGATGATTGATGACCATCAATCCTGCCTCTGGATCAAGCAACGTCAATATGGTAACAATCATCACTTCATAAGCATTGTGTTATTGGAACGTAAGTGAAATAAAGATGAAGTAGAGCCCCATCTTTTCACACATGGAAATCATGCAATGTACAAAATAAGACGAATGGAAAGAGGGATACAGTAATACAGTAATTTGTTGAATGTCCCATGGTAACTCCGGAGACTCGGATGGTAATCATAAATTCTTAAAGAAAGTAATAAGCTAATATTCACCACATATTATTCACCTCTTTCTCTATATCTATTTTGCCACTTATATGTCCATACATATTCCTGTTGTTGTTGTGTTGTGTGTGTGTGCGTGCGTGCGTGCGTGCGTGCGTGCGTGCGTGCGTGCGTGTGTGTGTGTGTGTGTGTGTGTGTGTGTGTGTGTATGCGTGCTCGTGTACGTGTGTGCGTGGGTGCGTGCGTGCATATGCGTTAGTGCTTGCGCGAGCGCGAGCGTGCGTGATATGTCAGAATGTTTGTATGCGTGCGTGCGTGCGTGGCTTGACCTTTCATAAAATGACCACCCAAAGGGGCATATGATAACATCACGTGGCCAACCCTACGGTATTCTTGAGCATACTCACAGGAGTTTTTGGAGGAGATGCTTCAATACCGCTCCCAAATGCTTCTCATTTAAGTCGGCTTCCGTTTCTTTGTATATCTTTTTGACGCAACTGTCGGCGAATTTCCTCCGCACGCCGCCCGCCTTGCTCGCCCACACCTGCCGGGAGGGAAACTGTATAATTAGCTCGTCGCTCTGTATTTTCTCCAGCAGCAGAACATCCCGTGTGTTTGAATTGCCTCCAGCAAAGCGTGCGGTTGATCACTCTTTGATGCCTACCGCAAACTGTTCTGATATATGTCACTCAATTCTCATCGCCGCATTTGGCGCTTACACATTGTCTCCACCATACTGTCCTCATTTCTCTACCTCTCCTACCTTAACCCACTAATTCCACTCAAACGTTAGTTCTCATGGTACTGTGACATTCTGAAAGCGTCAGTTCCCTAGACACTGGGCATGCTAGTACATAAACCATACAATGCTATGTCTCTGCTCTTATAATTACAATAATATATGTGTGAAAATTATTACTTCAGTAACTTGCTCCAAAATTGGATATCTGGATGTCAACATTATGGTCTTATCGATCTTGCAAGTTTCTTTCAGTAGATTAACACTATTTTAGTTATCTCATCTGTTATTTTATACAAACACTATTACACACCAAAAATGCTAAACACGACGAGCGCGCCACGCATTTAAATATCCTGCTAGTCAATGCTGTGCGAGACGCGTTATCATTACTATTGCATTCACATAGAATGTCATTAATAACCTGTACATTGTCGGCTTTCTGCGAAAACGTTCTCGTTTGTGTGCATTTCTCTGTGGACCCTTTAAATGGAAATCTTGCTAAGTATAAATGCCATTTAAGTAGTTGAAGCAAGAATGGGAGAACGACCTTTGTGGACAAAGTTTTGACATATGCAATTGGACAAAATTACGTTCACAAATGTTAAATGAAAATTATTTATTCTTTCCATTACTGGTTTTTATATCACGTGGGTACACCTCGAATCAATTATCTCAACAAAGTTTTTGTTGCTCTCCTTTTTCCCTGAAGTTCGGGTGAGGCTGGCACCGATACTGGGCGCCTATTTTCCTCTTTCTTCTCCGTCACTGATCCCGTTTCTCCGCCGTCTGCACCAACCGTCTCCACTCCCCCATCCCTCGCTCCCATTCTCCACCCCCTCCCACTCCCGCAAAATCTCCTGTCTGCCTTCCTCTTCTCCTTCTACCCTCCACAAAGTATTAGCGCAAAAATGTCTCTGACCGTTTTGTCGTTCTCGGAGACCACAATCACCAGGTCGTTGTCGCAGGCCCCAAACTTCCACGACGTTTTTCGCAGGTAGTCGGCAAATTCTCGAGTCGCGTCCAACTTCCCACTATCACTTGATGGGTACCTGTGAAATAAAATATGAAGAAACAGCTACTTATCAGTTTTTAGACGTTATTTCACCCAAAACATGCGATGCAATCTAAATATCTAACTGAACAGGACAGTAAAACACTATTCACTGTACTGCAATTACACGTTTAGAAATACACTAACACTCAATGGACAATTTCACTGCTTGAAACTTATAGATAGCTGAAACTGCATTGCGCCTACGTATGCGATACGTTCAGAGCATGGAAGCCGAAAGTATGGCTGAAACTGTCTAAATTTATGCGATATTGTCGTTAGATAAATATATCATTGTAATTAGTGTTCCATTCATAAGACAGCCCGAACGAAATGATAGGAAGCGTTAACAATGTTACTCACTAAAGCCACTATTCGAATGGCGTTTGTGTATTCGCAGTGGTTAACGCCCGTTTATAATTAACTAAACCGGTACTAATGTTATTAAAGGTAAATATAGAATTTTATAATGCGAATTATCCAGACGATTTAGGCTCAATCCAAACGTCACCCTCATCCTCAATCCAAAGGTCACCCTCATCCTCAATCTAAAGGTCACCCTCATCCTCAATCCAAACGTCACCCTCATCCTCAATCCAAACGTCACCATCGTCCTCAATCCAAACGTCACCCTCATCCTCAGTCCAAACGTCACCCTCATCCTCAATCCAAACGTCACCCTCATCCTCAATCCAAACATCATCCTCGTCCTCAATCCAAACGTCACCCTCGTCCTCAATCCAAACGTTACCCTCATCCTCAGTCCAAACGTCACCCTCGTCCTCAATCCAAACGTCACCCTCATCCTCAGTCCAAACGTCACCCTCATCCTCAATCCAAACGTCACCCTCGTCCTCAATCCAAACATCACCCTCGTCCTCAATACAAACGTCACCCTCATCCTCAATCCAAAGGTCACCCTCATCCTCAATCAAAACGTCACCCTCATCCTCAATCCAAACGTCACCCTCGTCCTCAATCCAAACGTCACCTTCGTCCTCAGTCCAAATGTCACCCTCATCCTCAGTCCAAACGTCACCCCCATCCTCAATCCAAACGTCATCATCATCCTCAATCCAAACGTCACCCTCATCCTCAATCCAAACGTCACCCTCATCCTCAATCCAAACGTCACCCTCATCCTCAATCCAAACGTCACCCTCAACCTCAATCCAAACGTCACATCATCCTCAATCCAAACGTCACCGTTTAACTGGGAAGTATTCAGTCCCGCTGCGCGAAAGCTGTCCGTATACATACTTACATCACTAGACTTCCACCTCCGCCTATTGTCTCGTACTTCTAGTAATACAGTTGAGTGAAATGAGGCAAAACCCGAACCTTTAGAAACTCCGATGCGCTTAAACTGCGCTACCGTGCCTAGGCCATTTATAATTAACATGCAACGTTTTAAACGAGAATATATCTTATTATAACCCACCGTGAGTTTGTGTGCATGCATCAAGCCCTTCCTTGGGGGGTCGGGGAGTTTGGAAAGAATTTTGTTTAATGGCAACAACTTTAGGAATCATCCCAGAGATCCCCGGCTGATTCTATACGTCCGAACCCCCCTTTTCAAAACCTTGAGGACGGGTCTGTGTGTGTGTGTGTGTGTGTGTGTGTGCGTGCGCGCGTGTGTGAGTGCGTATGCGTGTGCGTGCATGCATGCATGCATGCATGCATGTATGCATGTACGTAGCTCAGTTATTCAAACTCACAACTTGGACCACCTCCTTTATATGCAGATGATACACAGATTTACCTTTCCTTGGCCACCCCGGATACAAATTGCTTCTTAAACCAACCCAGTGATTATTTCCATCATATATTCCACTGGATGACCGACAGCAAATTAAAGTTAAATGCAGATAAAACAGAGTTTATTATTATTGATACACAAAAGCAGCGTGGTAAACTTGATTGTTTTTTCCCGACAATAGAATTCCACACCGGACGTCTCAGCACGGAATTTAGGATTCACCTTTGATAATAATTAACATTTTAGACAGCATATTTCACAAACTTGTCGTTGCTGCTTTTATCACAATCATGACCTTCGTCGTATTCGTCGGTATATGTCCTTTGCCGCCGCCAACGCTATTGCAACTGCTCTTGTTAGCAGTAAACTTGATATTGCAATTCCCTTTATCACAACACTGCTCTCAAAGACATCTTGAAACTTCAACGTGTGCACAATTGTTTGGCGAGGGTAGTTACCCGGTCTCCTCGTTTCTCTCACTCACTACCACTTCTTAAATTACTGCATTGGCTCCCTGTCCGATATCGCATTATTTTTCAGATCTGCACAATTACCTATCAAGCAACAATCCACTTTTTGTTGCCAGTATTAAGACAAATATCGCAACTAGGGCTTTTTCGGTTGCTGCACCGACTCTGTGGAACTCACTCCCTGTTAGTGTTAAGTCTGTAGGAAATATATCAACATTTCGTCGTAAACTAAAAACCCACCCGTTTAAACTTGCTTATCCTCCACAGCTCCCCAGCGAACCAATCAAACTGCTTACAACTGGAACTGCTTATCGATTAGGAACCGCTTAACCCATTTTGTTTTGGTGGGCTGCCAAGCTTGGTTCTCTCGAGGATTTTAGCGCAACAGAAATATTATGTATTGTATGTATATATGTATGTATGTATGTATGTATGTATGTATGTATGTATGTATGTATGTATGTATGTATGTATGTATGTATGTATGTAATGTATGTATGTATGTATGTATGTATGTATGTATGTATGTATGTATGTATGTATGTATGTATGTATGTATGTGACGCTACTCCTGGATACTTTGCGCCAAACTTCAGGGGTTCATCTACGTCGGGTAGCCACAGTTTTAAATTTTTAGAAATTCACCTTGCTATTACCCTTTCTACGAACAATCGAATTACCCTTTGTAGTTATTATGTTCAATAGTTCTCAACACTACTCAAACAATTAAGTACAATTGTTGTCAATGCGTCTTTTCTGCGATTATTCAAATTTATGTAATACAAGGCAATGCGTCGCTACACGTTACTATATGGATTACGTCGCAAAATTCAAGAAGTCATCGATATATTGACGGGCAGCACCAAGTACCATTTTACAGTGACGTACGAACTACCAAGTTATCCAGTCCGGAGGATGGCCATTTTTGCCAGGCATTATAACAAACAAAGACACTCACGTGTTGTCAGTGAGACGGATTCTTGGGACGACAGCTACTGCGGCGACCCAGCCTTGACACGAGTATTCACCTCGCAGTTGAATGATCATCTCGTTCAGGGCATCGACTGGACAAAAGGACAACTATTATTATCTCTGGTAAACGACCCGGCACATGTTCACAGGCCATAACGTTAATGCTAATATTTATCCTGATATGCGGATAACAGATAATAACTGAATTCACCTAAATTCCATGATGTGAATAACGTGACCGTACAAGTCAGACTAAATTCCATGATGTGAATAACGTGACCGTACAAGTCAGACTAAATTCCATGATGTGAATAACGTGACCGTACGAGTGAACAACGCAAGAGAAAGTTTCCATATACAAAATGTAGTAGTAGGCCTTAGTTTGGGCTGTTTGGAGTAAATGACTTGAGACTCGAGTATGCACTTTGTCGACGAGCTGAGATACGACCATTTGGGAGACGGCCTGCTCAGGACGGCGCCGATTGCTTCATTGGATAATAATCTCAGTCATTTTGATAATCACAGGTTGACGTGTACGCAATGTTTCACGGATACTATGATATAGTAATTGCCATCTGGGCCTTTACATTAGATAGCAATCTTGTTAAGTCTTGTTGAATTTTTAGCTACATTCCATGGCAAATGACTGAGATTATTATCCAACGAGGCGCTCTGTGCAGTCCCGCAACTGCCTCACTTGATCGTCACCTGTTGACCTGTATGTTGACCTGTATGTTGACCTGTATGCAATGTTTCACCTGATATGCGAGTAACAAATAGTAATGAATTTAACTAAATTCTATGACATGACCGCACAAGTGAACAACGAACCATCTTCTCTCTTGAGCAGTCGAGCAGGGTCACAAACCCACGACTTGTTGCCGTTGTTGCCGCAGTCGTCCACGTCGAGTTGTGGGTTCGGGAACTCGGACTTGGTCCACGAGCCGGTCGCGGCAGTTATCGTTGAGATGTGAACACTGACCACCACACAGGCGATGACCAGCTTGATACGTCGAACGAACGTCATGGTCATTTCAGTCGGTGTCTTCTCAAAGAGTTGTTGTTTCCTTGACTGATGTGACCGACAGAAGCTGTTGTCCCTTCAAACGTCAGAGCTAAAACTGTCCTGTGTGACGTACGGCGAAATGTATTCGACGTAGGAGCGCTGCGAACATACGTCCGTCTCTCACACTAACCTGAATACTGCTCATTCAAGTCGTGCCGGTCTACTAGTCGGCCGACAGACTTGCACTGGCTCCACTCAAGTTGTTCTGCTTCATCAAGCATATATGTGTAGCTACTGATATACAAATTGTAGTAACTGAGATAGTTAGTTACTATAGCAACTGTTTTTCTTTTTGTGACAAACGACTTAAGCTGTATTCTATTTATATAGTTATTTTTTATTAAAAACAGCGAATGCAAAGTATTTGTCACCAATATATTAACAGGCCACTTAGAAGTTTAGGTAGAAAAAGGCTTTTTAATTCAACTTTTGTTTTAAATAGCCACTTGGTTAGTCCCTAATATGTACATATGCCGACAGCCGATTGTTTCTATTCAATTGTTTGCTAATTAACTTAACGTAAACGTAATAAAGGCGTCGTCGTGATTATCGTGAACTATTTTCGCGCTCGTTTTCTAAACCACCGGCAGTTCCAATACCTTTGGGTCGAGATGAATGCACGATACCGTGATCTCCTTTACTAGAGAGAAGAGCGCTGGCTAAGTCGAGGTGCTATGTTGCGTCACATGTACGAACTGAGACATGTTATTTGTATGTTCGCGGAGCTGAAGGGAGCAGAAGTAGGGGGAAGGTGGGGCATGTCTGCACACTTATATAATGTGTAGGGGAAGGTGGGGCTACACCAATAGTTAAGATCATGTTACTCCAGTGCTCTTGACTTTTCACTCCCTGGTGAAACATAGACCATTAATGACTCATTACCATTGCCATGCACTGAGGTAATCCGAAATTAAATTGTTCACCAAGTAAACATCTTCAGTTCAGGTAATACTCTGGCTCTGACCCGATTAAAAGTTCGCCGGGCATTACGCGATCAACAAACCTTACATGTTCAGCCGATAGTTTGTGAAAGCTTATAAATAACTCACTAACACAGTTGTACGATTGTTACAGGGTTCAGATTACAAACATTTCTTTTTTCGGTGTTAATTCTGCTTATATATAACAGCTGCCATTGACTATCGGTCATTAATACATACGTTTTCCTCGCAGACTCGCAGAAACTCGGTCTTTATGATAAAGAGCTTTATTATTAGTTTGGATTGTTTATGGTTATATTCGACACACATCCATATAAACCACAAAAGGTATCACACGTAACGGCCACCACATTCACCACAGGCGCCACATTCACCGCAGGCGCCACATTCACCACAGGCACCACATTCACCACACGCGCCACATTCACCACAGGCACAACATTCACCACACGCGCCACATTCGCCACAGGCGCCACATTCACCACAGGCGCCACATTCACCACAGGCACCACATTCACCTCAGGCGCCACAAACACCACATGCATCCCGGCACAGCTGGCATAACGGGCGCTACTGAAACAAGAAAACAAGCCCACACACAAACGTATCCGGCCACCAACGGCACTAAAACAAATATTGCAGGGACTAATTAACAACGCATTAACTGCCAAACAGTCGTAATTCTGCCGCGAATGTTACGCGTTGCTGTAAGAGTGTTTTCCTTATGAACCACATTTTGGCTGTAAGTGTTTTATTCCTAACTTAAATAAACATACGTGACATGTCAATACTATTTCTAAGCAGATATCGTTCAAAGATCTCGAGATACTATCTCAGACACACGGTGAAGGTTGTTTACGCGTTCACGACGCAGGCGCTCTGATAGTAAATTGCTACATTTAGCGTTGGCTATCGTAAAATAACGGGGCATGTTCGTCACCCTGGCGCGTTAGTCGCTGGCAGCGGCTTCAAACTTTTGACTTGGCGCGCCATAAACCATGGAACGAACTCTGCCCAGGACGAGTGATCGAAGCTTATCTGGTGTTGCGAGCCCATCAATTCGTCTTCCCGGGAGATGTAGGGACGTTGACCTTAATTAATCAGAGCCAGAGGTTGGAGTTTTGTATTACTGGCATTTAGAGGCCTCTTCTCAATTCATTGTTTTTTCTCTGGCCTCGTTTCAGACTCTTGGAGTTAATGCGTCAGTATGCTTACAGCATTGGCGTTGGGTTTTGTCCTTGTTGTTTACACGTTTTGGAGATAAATACAATGTTTCTGTCTCACATATGTTTAAACGCGCTTACGACACAAGTGTACTTGACAGTAATAACATGCCTCGTTGGGAGGTTTTCCGTGTTTACACGCGTTAGAGAAAAGTCTAAGTTTGGCCTGTTTATGCAATAACCGCGTCCACCAATGATTGATTCCCTGTTTTTCTGCGCCGCAGACGGTGCCCAGAGACGACCCTACTCTTAAGGCGTTACCGAAGACGGTGACGGGGCACGTTTACCTGTTTGAACTAATTAAGTTTAGCCTTTGGTGTTCGCGCCGTAAAGCCAAAGGTGCCCAAACACGATCCAATTGCCGCAAACGGTGCCCGGAGAAGAATTGTTAATACAACTTATCATACATATACACACACGGTGTCTTTGTGTTGATTATATATAGTGGTAATCAGTGGATAATGCTTGACCGATACTCTTAAGACATTTGACCAATACATAATTAAGTTTAGCCTTTGATGTTCGCGCTACCGACGTGTACTGATGGAAATCCTGCTAAATGCCATTTATGTAATTGATGCAAAATTGGGAAAGACACACGCACGCACGCACGCACGCACGCACGCACGCACGCAAACACACACGCACAAACACACACACACACACGCACGCACGCACGCACGCACNTTCGAACGAACCCTTTTTGAGATAATTGTTTTTAACGGTATAATTTCAGAAATCCTCCCAGAAATCCCTGGCGGATTGTGTACGCTCGAACCCCCCATTTCAAAACCCAGAGGATGAGCCTGTAGTGGGATATGTTTCACTGCAATAAATTGCAACTACGTTCTCAATGTCTAGCCAGCCAGTCGATTATGTGGCTCGACTGTACACGAACAGTTGAATAATGAGAAAGAACCAAAAGGTTCCAGTGAAACCCAGTGAGAAGTAAGAGGTACTACCGCCCCTCAAACATTCAGACACATCAAGAATAATGAACGGAGGAAAGCATATTCAGGTCTCATTCTTAATGGGCGCTCTACATTCTAAAACATGATTTGAAAGAGCAGAATTAGGCGACGGGATTGAGCTACATCCTCCAGCAACTGGTAAGTCCGCGTACAAATTCACCCGATTGACATTTTGAAGGATACATTTCAAATTATTTACTTATCTTCAGTTTGAGGTAATTCACTGAATGATTCAGCCTTAGCGCCTAGCAGAGAGGCAATCTTGCGATAGTCGAACCGACACAAACAGGTGGCAGATGCCGCGATATCTGTGACAATTTCCATTATGTTTTAACACTTTCCTTCATGTAAATATTCTCCCATAAAGTGATTTTAACAGGCCTTGGTGCACGTTTTTATGTGAATGCATATATGATGGTTATGCAGTATGCTTGTAACAGCATTAATTTTTAGTTTATGCTGATGTCAATTTGTTTATTTCGGTGGGGGACAAATGTACGTCCCACCTTCGCTACATTTATTTATCATTTAATAATTGTATTTCTCGATGAGAATGTTTGTGTTAGCTGTTAAACTGTCTCCCCGCAATATACATGTATAACATTGTTTTTTTGATGAGTATGTTGATGTCAGCTGTTAAGCTATCTCGTCGATATACATGTATATTTTCTGTCGGTACAATTATTAAATTACCTTTACGAACAACTACTTGTCGATGTGTCCTTATGTAACGAGCTTAGGGTTCTGCCATTAAACCTCAGCAGGGTATTAACGTTAAATTACATAACGTGGCTGCACAATGTAGATGTTATTAGAATATATATTTAATTTGGCTTGCCCATTCATTTACTGATGCATTTGTCGTTAGATGATATATGGCATACGCCTTACGCCTATGTGGATACTCATCAGCTAACCCATGTTCCACTACGGAGGGGTGTGACAGGAACCCAGGGGTGTGACAGGAACTCAGGGGTACTCAACATATTGCCAGTATACAGAATGTATCTATCTGTTTCAAAACACAAATATGCATTGTTCGATGATTTAGATTAATTCACTAACATATTTGATTCACATATCAATTGGATCTCTCAGTGTCTACCATTTATCGTAAGAACGCACTTTGATATGTCAAGATACATACCCTTAATTACCCAATAATTGTGATGTGATGCACCAAATGCATTATGTGCCTTAACATGCGTTGTACACAGAACGTTGTACACAGAACGTTGTACACAGAACGTTGTACACAGAACGGTGCGAGACATTAAAACGTCAAATGACATCAGCAGCAACGTTGTGTTTTGAATGAAGCTATTCGCAGGCTCAGCCATATGATGACGTAGGCACGAACGAACGCACGCACGAACGTAGGCACGAATGCGCGCGCACGTACGCACGCGCACGCACGCACGCACGCAAGCTTGCACGTAGGAATACCATGCACCCCCGCGCATACACACGCGCACGCACGAACAAATACATGCACACGCACATATAATTAATATAAATGTAATGTCAATTTTAATGAAGTTCCAGTGTAGTCGAGCCATAATCATAAGTTGTTTTTGAATCGGGCCAGCACTAATAAAAAGTAAACACGTAGTCGTGTGTACGGCAAATAAAACTATGACTGACATAATAAATTAAACGGTCAGACGTGCCGGACAATCAATCGTTGAACCTTTCGACGCAGCCGTTTATGTAAAAACCTTTCGGCAATCGAATGAATGCGAGCTTAGTAGAAAATACATAGTTAGCAAGTATATTAGCCTAAAGTGTCATTTTGAACACAAAAACAGCCTTATCCAATGCTAACGTAGCAATCAGATTAAGTCTAAATTTTGTGATGGCGCCGTGCAAACGGCAGGTAAAGGCCACCAGACATTTAATATGCAGCAGTTGTAGCAACTGGGTGGACTTCGTCAAATCCGGGTGCGAGAAGTCGTGGGCTGAGGTTCAGACGGATAGTTTTAGTTTTGAGTGTAGGGGGTGTACGAGGATGAAGGAACTTGAGGTGGAGTTAGAACTGCTGAGGCTGCTCGTTGTGGCAGTGGTGGGAAGGAGGAGGTGGGTGGTGCCAGTGGTTCTGGTAGGGGGACAGTAGATGATAAAGTGGGGGGGAGACGACGAGAGAGATGCTAGGGAGAGCTGGCATAACGNAGCTCACCTCAATCTGGGAGGAGGCTGAGAGGAGGTAAGGAAGGAGACGGGAGCGCAAGTTAGCCAGGAGACGGGAGGGAAAGGTGACAGGTTGATGAGTGAGAGAGAACCTGATAACAGTCTGCCACCAAGTGACAAAGCTGCAGGACAGAATGTAATGGAGGGGATCCATCGGAAGGGCTATTCCGAGGCAGTGATAGAGGGGTGAGAAAGAGAGCGAGGGTGTTTGTGGGGGACTCAATAGTTAGGAAGACCGACAGAGTCTTAAACAAGGAAGATGACGGGGTAGTTTGCTTGCCTGGGGCCAAAATAGAGGCGATAACTGAGAGGGTAGAAAACATCGTGGGTTCATGCAAGGGTGGATCTGTTTTAGTACACGTAGGGACAAATAACGTAGAGAGGGAGTGTACAACTGCCATAGTTAGGAAATACGGGGATTTGGCCAGAACACTAAAGCAGACGCGGGTTGAGCAGGTAATACTGTCAGGGATTTTATCAGTAATAGGAAGGAGGGGTCATAGATATCGAAATTTCCGGGGAATGGCAATTAACATGCTAGTCGAGAAGCTATGTATGGAAGAGGAAGTTGGTTCTGTGGATTTGTGGGGAAGTTTTGTTGGAAGGGCTGATATGTACATGAAGGACGGGCTTCATCTAAGTGGAAAGGTGGCAGCAGTATTTGCGGATGGACTCACAACAGCAGTAGACAGTGGCATGGGTAGCATAACACATATTTTTGGTAGTAACCACTATTTAAACTAGACGCGCAGGGGGGTTACTTAGAGGTGCCTCAAGCAGGACAAGAGGCCACTAGTACAGATAAACCAATAACAAAACGTCCGAAAAACATGTCTAAAGCAGGTTGTAGATGCGTGTGTTTAAATGCTAGGAGTATAGTAAATAAGAAAAACGAATTAAACATTATGGTAGAAGATATTAACCCTCACATAATTGGTATTACCGAATCATGGGCTAACACAGACATAACAGATGCTGAATTAGGATTGACAGGATACGTAATGTTTAGGAGAAATCGAATAGGAAGAAGGGGCGGGGGAGTTATTTTATATGTTAAAGAATATATTCAGGCTTATGAAATAAAATTAGAAAGGAAAGCAGATTACGAAGGACCTGTTTGGTGCAAAATAGTTTCAGGAAATTCAAAATTAACTATTGGATTAGTTTACCGAAGTTCAAACATAAACGAAGAGGATAACACAAAATACAAAATGCTATAAAGGAAGTTAGTAAAGGGGAATGTATCATAATGGGAAATTGTAACCATGGACACATACAATGGAAATCTCTAGAGAGTGCAGGGGGTGAGGACCAACAATTTCTATTTTTAATTCAGGAAAACTTCCTTACTCAGCACATGCTAGAACCAACCAGGGTAGAAAATGTATTAGATATAGTTTTATCATCACAAAAAAGAATTAGTGGACAATGTAAAAATACATAAACCATTGGGTAACAGTGACCACAATCAAATACATTTTGACATCAATGTAAAATCAGAAAGTAAAAATAAGAAAACGTACAAGAGAAACTTCCACAAAGGTAACTACAAAGATATGAGAAAATACTTAGCAAAGCTAGATTGGAATAACATGCTGATGAATAAGACCGCAATTGAATGTTGGAATATTCTAAAATATGAAATTGAGAGTATCATCGATAAATTT
>SDWI01002153.1:33743-44482 GCA_009193005.1 Lamellibrachia luymesi
GAAAGTCGCTTATTACAATGTGGTTTGACAACACTAGAGACCAGGAGACTAAGAGGAGATCAAATAGAAGTGTTTAAAATAGTGAACGGTTATGAGGATGTTGATAGGAATATGTTCTTCAAACTTAAAAAAGGCAGTGGAACCAGAGGACACAAAGTAGCATTAGTTAAGGAGCAGTGTATGTTGGACATGAGAAAGTACTCTTTCTCACAGAGGGTGATAAATGAATGGAATAAACTACCAAATGATTGTGTCAATGCTAGTAGTGTGAATATGTTTAAAAATAGAATTGATATATATTTTATAAGGGCGGGCTATACATAGATGAGAAAATTGTTGGACTCTAGATAGGCCAATGGCTTCCTCGTCCACTTGCCATCTGGAACTTATTGTTTGGGATGGCAATCTTGTTAAATCTTGTTAAATCTATTAATTTAGCGGCGGCGCAATCCAACGCTCGCCAATACTAGATTCAAGAGCATTCAAAAATACGCCAATAAAAGTGTATTACTTAACTATACTGTACGAACAAAGCCCAATAGAGAATATATATATATATATATATATATATATATATATATCAATATTATTTGAATCGACATCACCGTGACATCAAAAATAAAAAGTCCCTGTGTGCTGAAACACGTCTCTCGACGATTTGCAGCGCACATTTGGTGATTATTGTAGCCTCGCTTTGGCCTACATGGCTATCAAGTAAGACAAAAAGCAACCAGTTCAGTTATTTGATCTGTTGTAACCGGCCTGCGCGAACCTTAATTTAAATGGTACCCAACATATTCTCCTGCCAATAATTACACGTATTTAATCGTTGTATGCGGTGATACCAACAGATAATTGGTACCATTATATCGTTTTAAGTCCAGCCGATTCATGAGAATTCTTTTGATCTCGACATTGGACGAACTGTGAATGGCAGCAGATCTATGTCGTCGATGTGTGTCATTATTAAACTTGACCGTTAAATTATAGGAGCAACAGTTGCTGTGTAAACACTAATCACTAATCTGTCGGTTGTTCACATATCTCGATCAATACCTTGAGTCCAGACCTAGTTGGTGTTAGCAGGGTCAGGTCATATGCATATCTTATGCCACTCGTATAGTGGTTGCCCGTGTGGCGTCCCACACCACTCTTCTCTAACTTTATAAACAATCCATACATATATATATATATATATATATATATATATATATATATATATACAGAGAAAAGAATAGGAGAGAGGATTGCTCCCTGCCTGACTCCATTACAGGCGGTAAGCTGGGACGAGATACTATAGGCTGTCTATTGCTTACATATACAGCAACAATCTTAACGCCATGTGTGACACCTTGCGGAAGTACTCTCACAAAAAGCTTATAATCGTTGGCTCTGTCGAAAGCTTTGCTGGTATCTAACATGAGTACATACACATTACTACCATTAGAGTTGTAATAACTGATTGTCTCCATCATAACATATATGCAATGATGAGTGGACACATTTTGTTTAAATCCAAATTGAAAATGCGATGTTGCGCATGTTGTTTCCTAGATAGTATAATACCATCAAACAATTTGACAACAATGCTACTAAGAGTAATAGCTATAACAGTGTCTGATATACTAAATGTATCTTGTCCTTTGGTATAGGGACCATGGTCCCAGTAACATAGAGTCAGGGCTATACCCATGTACCAACATACTAGTAAAGATTAATGTTAACAGCACATAGAGTATTCTAGGACCGTGTATGATATGATCAGAATTTAGACCGTCTTCAACATCCGGCTTACCCAGCTTCAGTCGCTGGACACCTTCGATAAAGACCTCAACTTATATTTTGCATACACCGTGTTCCTTAATTTGCCTGTTAATCTCCGCACCTATACTATTTATTTGGTCAACATCGTATGACACACTGTTGAAGAGGTGATTATATTTATCAGAAAAATGTTGGGCTATTTCATCATCACCCACCACACCATCGACACCAGAAGGCAGCTATTTATTTCTGCCCTTTGTCCAGCGCACCTGAGACCACAGGTCACGGGTTCTATTCTCACTAATGGCCTCAGCCATCTTAGTGGTACACATTCTATCACCTTCTCTCATAATGTGTCTAACAGCCCTATGATACCGAAGAGAGCTTCCTACTTTAGATGTTAAACCTCTTTCGACAATCCAGTAACCTTCCTCCTACCAGCAGCTGAATCTGAATTTAGCTTAGGACAAGTGGCAGGTATACATACAGATGCTTCTATGCACATACTTAATACATCATTAAGCTGTATATGATCAGAAAACAACAAGTTGTCTTTAATAGAACAGAGGGTGCTGGCAGCACCCTCTGTCCTAATGTAGCTGTCACTATAAAAGGATCAATTGTAAAACTAAAACCGTTTGTACTTACATGTGGATATGCCTCTTCTGTTTGTGGCGCATCTATGTATGCAGTAAGATTTAAATCCAACATAAAATTCCTCAAAGCATGTGCATAGGGTGTACTTCTAGCCAAGTCAGTGTTCATGTCACCCCAGTGTATAACATGTGCGGGACTA
Source organism: Lamellibrachia luymesi (assembly GCA_009193005.1). Taxonomy (NCBI): domain Eukaryota; kingdom Metazoa; phylum Annelida; class Polychaeta; order Sabellida; family Siboglinidae; genus Lamellibrachia; species Lamellibrachia luymesi. The sequence continues at coordinate 36,304 of SDWI01002153.1, forward strand.
TAACAGTGTATTAACCGATATATTTCACCTAAACATCCATATATTCAGTACATGTATCATATTTGCACCTGCCATCACAGGGCATGTATACACTGAGACACCTGATTTCACAGTTATTACTAATTTGAATCACATTGCCACATGACCTTACATGATTGCATTTAAGTTCACTGACTGCACTCTTAATTTCCACAAAACCGCACAACCACCGTATGGACGTCCGTCCCTGGCAATACATTCATCCTTAGAACTCTTAGCAGTGATTGCCATGCCGTCCCCTAAATGACACATCTTGGTTAATTCAATTTTATATAAGCAATGTTCCTGTATGAATAAAAGATCACATTCTTTGCTAATCTCATATAATGTATGGACTCTCCATATAAAGAAGTCTCTAGAGGGTGGAGGCACTGCCGTTATACCTGTTACGTCGATCCCTTTCCCCTCGATTGTCCCTCGCTGCTGCATGTTCCGCGGTTGCTTACTGCGGTAAACGTCCCTTAATTTGGAAGCTTTCAGTCCCGCNCCAATCAACTGAAAACAACAACCCTTAATTATCGCTCGCGCTACCGAGTCCTCGGAGACCTATGATATAAACTACCCTAAATTACTCCTATAGCTAATTTTTAACAGCAACTATTGACTAAACAAGGACTCTTGTAAGTTTATGTTTAATATACACGCAATGATAATACTTATCCGATCAATATTCCACGCTTTAGACAAATATAAAATCCACCAAATTCAATCCCGTGTTCTCCTCAAGATTTCCCAAGATGCAGATTGGCATGTTTGAATTTAATGCCAAGTTGGCATGCATGGCAAATTTGCATAAACCCAACATGGCGGCTGACGAAATTTATGTCTTCCATTCGCTCACTCATGCGAGTCTGTGTTGATATGTTGGGCACTTAGTGACGCAGCAGTAAAATCATGCGACTAGTCAAGATTGTTTGACGATGTTTGGAACGAAAGGTTGAAATTCAAGGTTACTAAATTTTACTTATGAACTTATTAACGAAGTATACATGTGGCCCGCACCCAAATCAAAAAGGTTGCCGATCCTTTGTATTGAAAATCTTCTGAATCAAGGTTCATGCACTGGTGCTTAGGAAATAGCAAACGACTGATCTGGTCGCCTCAACGTTAATTCTTCTTAGTTGTTTGCCACATATAATTAATTATTCGCATTTAAATGGAATGTAATTAATAACCTGTACATTATAGGCTTTCCACAAGTACTTTTGTGAACGATTTGCCGTTCTCGTAAGTAGGCCAGACATTGATACAGATAGTGTATTGTTGGAAATCCTGCTAAATGCCATTTATGTAGCTAAGGCAAGATTGGATATCACGCACACACATACGTACGCACGCACACACACACACGCACACGCACACGCACACGCACACGCACACGCACACGCACACGCACACGCACGCACGCACGCACACACACACACACACAATGGTCATTCTCCAGAAAAGGGTCGTTTTGACATAGGACAAATTGAAGTTCACACTTCAAGACAAATTATTTACTCTGGTAGATAGAAGTAATATTAATGTTTTCATGAGACGGTCTCACCCCACAAGTAATTTCTGAACAACATAGCTACAATTCAAAGCATCAATTCATAGCATAAATTCAAAACGAATGTAAAAATCGTGATGTCACCTAGGTTACTGTGATTACTATTAATCATTACTACTGCTTCTTTCACATCAACCAGAAGCATTAAATTCAAACAGTTCACTGTGATGAACCATTAAACAAACAGCATTGAAAACTAAATCGAAAATAAAATGATGATCACAGTCCTGCCAATAGGCACGTCAATATGGTAGCAATCATCACTTCATAAGAATTGTGTTATTGGAACGTAAGTGAAATAAAGATGAGGTAGAGCCCCATCTTTTCACACAGGGAAATCGTGCAATGTACAAAATAAGACGAATGGACAGAGGGATACAGTAATTGTTGAATGTCCCATGGTAACTCCGGAGACTCATAAATTCATAATAATAAGCAAATATTCACCAGATATTATTCACCTGTCTCTCTATGTTAACGTTGACACCTATATGCAGTTACATCTAACGTCTTACAAAAAGAAACTGTAGCAAGATGATCCACGTTATCAACAATATTCTTTGGCCACGCTCTCTCTCTCTCTCCACTGAGTTACCAAAAATCCGGTGTCAACTCAATGCAAGTCAACCGGGGGTTAAACCGCCGTAACAGGCGGCCGACATTTCCTGAGCGTCTTTGTGTCGCCCTCTTGAACGCAGAGAAAATATGGGTAAGAGATAAAGTAAAGGTTACGGAATAAAAAGGTCTGAATATGCATTATTCAATCGAACCTCGTTTTACGGCCACCCCAGTAATACGGCCACCCCGGTAATACGGCCATCTCGTGATTAGGTCACCCAAGGACTGTCCTGAATTATTGTCATTGTATTGAACATGTGTCCCGTTAATACGGTCGTCTCGGTATTCAGGAATGCGGTCAATAACCCAGTGCAAATTAGGGGTAAGACCACAGTTGACCTTCCTGTTTATTGTTTCGCACGAATGTAGGGCGTATTAAATTGTGATATGTGAATTTAAACAATTCATACGGTTTGACATTAGCGCAATTAAGCAGTCATATTCACAGGTTTCTTTGTAGAAGCTATTGGCTGTGAAACCATGCATTTTTTTAGAGTTTAACAGGCGGAGGGATTTATGGGAATTTTTCTGCTATGGGCCACGTGGGCGCATGAACACGTGGCTATTTTTTGTGTAACAATTGACGGGTATCGCACGTCGGGGCGTTTAAAAAGAGCTGGAGGTATGTGATTTTGACAAAACTTGGTCAGCATGTCAATGAGATGATGGCAGTCGCTGTAAAAAAGTTTCAGAATTTTTAGAGGTCACACTACTCACGTAGCTTCGGTCAGTCACGGCCGGCCGGCCGTTCGTGAAAGGCTATACTAACCACTCGAAAGCCACGCACTTTGTGCATGGGTGTTTTACAGAATGTCCAGTAAACCTCAGAATACAACGCCCCCTTGACCCGCTGCAGAAAGTCAGTTATGTTGTGCCTTTTAAGTCGGGAAAACAAATATACCCCAGTCGCCTTTTCCGACACGGCTGAATCTTCGTGTGCTAATACATGCCCACCCCCAGGGGAGATTCGGGGGTTCTAGCGAATACATGCCCATCCCCAGGGGAGGTTCGGGGGTTCTAACGAATACATGCCCATCCACCGGAGAGGTTCGCGGGGTTCTAACGAATACATGCCCATCCCCAGGGGAGGTTCGGGGGTTCTAACGAATACATGCCCATCCCCAGGGGAGGTTCTAAAGAATTATAATTGTGTTTTACTGCATCATTTCCAGAAATCCCTGGTTGATTGTGTGCACTCGAACCCCATCTCAAAATCCAGAGGACAGGCCTGCAGTGGGGTATGTTTCATTGCATCCCAATTTTACTGTATGCTCTACAGTAAGAATGGGATGCAGATCCCTCTACAATAAGAATGAGATGCATATCCCTTTCTTACTGTGTGCCCTACATTCTCAACCAAAAACAAATCAATCCGTTCCAAAATATGAGCTGAAAAAGACTTAGGTAATTCGTTGTGATAGCAATTATTATCATAGCATACCAACTTTCCATAGAAACTACCTTAGATGTTATAGTAATAGTTGCTATAGTAACATACTATCTCAGTTACTACAATTTGTATATCAATAGCTGCACATATATACATATTGAAGTAAAACAACTTGAGTGGCGCCAGTGCAAGTCTGTCGGCCGACTAGTAGACCGGCACGACTTGAATGAGCAGTATTCAGGTTAGTGTGACAGACGGACGTGTGTTCGCAGCGCGCCTCGGGACAGTTTTAGCTCTGACGTTTGAAGGGACAACAGCTTCTGTCGGTCACATCAGTCAAGGAAACAACAACTCGTTGAGAAGACGCCGACTGAAATGGCCATGACGTTCGTTCGACGTATCAAGCTGGTCATCGCCTGTGTGGTGGTCAGTGTTCACATCTCAACGATAACTGCTGCGACCAAATCGTGGACCAAGTCCGAGTTCCCGAACCCACAACTCGACGTGGACGACTGCGGCAACAACGGCAACAACGGCAACAAGTCGTGGGTTTGTGACCCGGCTCGACTGCTCACGAGGGAAGACGGTTCGTTGTTCACTTGTACGGTCATGTCATGGAACTTAGCTAAATTCAATACTATCTGTTACCCGCATATCAGGTGAAACATTGCATACAGGTCAACATGTGACGATCAAGTGAGGCAGTTGCGGGGCTGCACAGAGTGCCTCGTTGGATAATAATCTCAGTCATTTGGTCNTTTTGTTGTTGAAACACCAAATTTAGCCAATATATACATGACGATAAGTTTCAAAAATTGGGTCACTCAACACTGTTCATCATCGAGGTGAGAAAAAATACTTCTATAAATATTTCCATAACAATTCAATATATGAAAAACTTCTATTTGATATCCTCTTCATCTCGTTATCTCTGGTGTTGTTAAGCAACATTCTTTTAGACCTCTCTAAGTTCTGGAATTAGTTTCGTTGCTCTTCCTTGTATTCTTTCTAACGCATAGGATATTATTACGATATGGCCTCCTGGTTTGTACCATAGGTGTGACAGAACGCGTCTGATCTAGTTGTGCGTATTACCAGTAGCTCCGTAGTAAGATAGTTTAGATAGAAAGCGTTTGTGATGGATTTACGTGCCGTTTTCGACCTTTAACAATCTTCCCTGGGCGGTCTTTCGTCCGTGTTACTATTTTTGAAATACGACTGGTCTACACGACAGGAGATCGAGTGCGCTTCCGTCCCATCATCGAAATTTGAACACTTTATAACTGCCTATTCCTGGCATCTGGATGACTGTCATCGAACATACGGGGAGGCGATTCGCGAACATTAAGCGGAAAACGTTGCACGTTTTCTTCGCAAGTTGGTTGTTCGTTGACAATCAAATAATGCAGAGTTAACTAATGTCAAAATGGCTGCGACNATCGAGTGCGCTTCCGTCTCATAATCGACATTTGAACACTTTATAACTGCCTATTCCTGGCATCTGGATGACTGTCATCGAACATACGAGGAGGCGATTCGCGAACATTAAGCAGAAAACGTTGCACGTTTTCTTCGCAAGTTGGTTGTTCGTTGACAATCAAATAATGCAGAGTTAACTAATGTCAAAATGGTGGCGACTACGTACGAATAAAAGGAGATTTGACATGTATGCGTTATTAACATACGTCACTCGAACAATTGACTTACGGGGCGTATGAGCATATGCCGAGTTGTTTACCAGGTATAATTATAGTTGTCTTTTTGTCCAGTCGATGCCCTGAACGAGATGATCATTCAACTGCGAGGTGAATACTCGTGTCAAGGCTGGGTCGCCGCAGTAGCTGTCGTCCCAAGAATCCGTCTCACTGACAACGTGTGAGTGTCTTTGTTTATTACAATGATATAGTCACGTTGAGTACCTTGCGTGGTAGTCATAAGTGACTTGGCGCAGTGTATGGGTGTCGGACTTTCTAAATAGGTCCTGCTGCTGTCGACTCGGAGCCTAGTATACTTCGTCCAGTCTTCAGAGCCTCAGTTCACAGGCAATAGGCAGCTAAAATCAAATAAAGTATATGTATGCAGGCCCGTCCTCGCGGTTTTGAAAAGGGGGGATTCGAACGTACACAATCAATCGGGGATTTGTGGGATGATTTCTGAGAAATGTCACAGTTAAACAACATTTTCTCAAAATGAATCCCCTGAATCCGCCCCTTCCCCCTCCCCCCTCCCCCTCCCCCGAGGACGGGCATCGTACGAATAACTTTCGCGCTGTTATTGCAGCGGGACTGAGCGCCAACCTGGTATTCCAATTGGTCAGCGCTCAGTCCGGGTGGTAATCACACTTACATTTATCCTACATATTCCGGATTAATTTGCATTGTGAAAACCGTACAATTGCCGTGAATATAATTTGTATTGACAAAGTTCATTATAAAATGGTGCTAACCACTGCGAAAACATAACACAAAAATAGTTGCTCAACTTCTCCCGCCATTCGTACAGTGGTATTGGTAATTAACGTGGTAGTTAAAACGGCGCCTCGTTTCGTTACTTTATTAATGTCTTGTGGTTTGACCGTCGTATGAAAATTAATTTGAACCATCTAGTTATCATCGATAATTATATAAAATACAATATTAACAAGAAGGTCACAAGAAGGTTATTTGTGAAAAATTCTCAGGTACCCATCCACTTATGATGAACGGTTGGACGCGACTCGAGAATTTGCCGACTACCTGCGAAATACGTCGTGGAAGTTTGGGGACTGCGACAACGACCTGGTGATTGTGGCCTCTGCATATGACCAAACGGTCAGATATGTTTATATTTTGCTATTATTCTAGCTAACTAATTTAATATTCCACCTGATATAACAAATAAGTAATATTGATGATAACAAATACATGGTAACGAAATCGACAAAGCTGACAGAGACGGTATAACGGTGTTGTGCGAATCTCAGTGCTCTACCCATGATGGATCTAAGGTGGCTTATCTGTAATGTATGCAACTTACTAATTGGTTGTGGTGTAACATTCGTAAAAAGAGCAGCGTGGAGAAAGCCAAGTGAGTTCTGGTCTTGGCTATAATCTGGGATACGTTGAACAAGTTTGTACATGTACTAGGACGTGTGTGTGTGTGTGTGTGTGTGTGCGTGCGTGCGTGCGTGCGTGCGTGCGTGCGTGCGTGCGTGCGTGCGTGCGTGCGTGCGTGCGTGCGTGCGTGCGTGCGTGCGTGCGTATTGGTGAAAATATCGTAACGCAGAGTTTTTACAGGTAGCCAAAATTATGAAATGAATTTACGTTGTTTGCGTTTTCGGAATACAGAGTCGTTCTATGTACTATCAACTATTTAATAGTGGCCGCGAAATCTCGCTTTTTGGACATGTCTATTGGGGCAACCTATGTTAGAGTACTTCGTCTGAAACCGTGGAAAATTAGAACAACTGGGTTACATTGCTTATAGAATACATTTGTACATAACCTACCATATTTAACAGTTGCCTACAAATGTTTACAAAACAGCTAATATTGTCGTGATCTTTTGATCATGTATTTAAACAACACATTTAGAAAGAGACAATTGGAAAGATTATTATGACGATTGTTGCTGAAAATAATTTGTATTTATGTTGTTAAACACCCTTTTAAAATGGCCACGTTAAACGTTTACTTCTAAAACTACAGAACCAATTTAATGGCTAGTTTCATAATAAATTTAAGACATTATTTTGTCTTAATGTATGAATAACACCAGTGCTTATTGTACTGGAAGATGTGATACGTTATGCACAGATCTTTCGTCTGCGCTTCCAAGCCACAATGCATTGAATGGCCATACACCTGTTTTGTTGGACGCAATAGAAACACGCGAGATGTTTTACTGCATGAGAAAATACAGAGTGATGAAATGTTTGCACTGTTTCTCTCTCCCCGANAAACATCCTTTTAAAATGGCCACGTTAAACTAAAACTAATATACGTTAAACTAAAACTACATAACAAATTTGATGGCTAGTGTCATAATAAATTTAAGACATTATTTTGTCTTAATGTATGAATAACACCAGTGCTTATTGTACTTGAAGATGTGATACTTTATGCACATATCTTTCGTCTGCGCTTCCATGCCACAATGCATTGAATGGCCATGACCTGTTTTGTTGGACGCAATAGAAACTGCATGAGAAAATACAGAGTGATGAAATGTTTGCACTGTGTCTCTTCCCCCGACAGGCGTTGGCGAACACGGCGAGTGGTATGCGGAAGAAACTCTCAGAAGATTGCCTAGTGTCTATCGCATACACATATGATCCCGTGAAATCTGTCACATACCAATATGATCTCGCGGAGTCTTTGAAGAATCTCATGCGCGAATGCCTGTGAGTATGCACATGCATAAAGTAGAGTTGGCCACGTGGGAGAGGGGAAGAGAGAGGAAGAGAGGGTTGGTGAGGGAGAGGGGAGATGAGAGAAGGGATGGGAGAGAGGAGAGGGGGATGGGATGGAGAGGGCGAGAGAGAGACAGAGATAGAGAGAGGGTGAAAGGGAGAGAGAGAGAGAGAGAGAGGGGGGGGG
>SDWI01002154.1:1395-15505 GCA_009193005.1 Lamellibrachia luymesi
GACATACATATGGACTGGCCATCTTGATTGTCACCTCTGTGTCGCTCGTCTTCAGGACATACATATGGACTGGCCATCTTGATTGTCACCTCTGTGTCGCTCGTCTTCAAGACATACATATGGACTGGCCATCTTGATTGTCACCTCTGTGTCGTTCGTCTCCAGGACATACATATGGACTGGCCATCTTGATTGTCACGTCTAAACTAATGACGACATATATACAGAGGACGTAAGCGGAGCATTTACTCTACTGTCTTTCCCGTGGTCCCTTGCGGGGGGGCCACAGGGGGCACATCGTTTATTTGTTCTGCCCTCTCGACGAGTTGTCTCCATCTAACACGATCCTCTGGTATTCTCACCCCACTCTCGGCTGTTCATCCCTGCCTTTTTGAAGTATCTCTTATCACTTTTTTCCCTCCACCTTAAGCCGCTGTCGTCTCTTCTTCTACCGCCCTCTTCTGTTTTCCCAGCTCTCTACGTCAGTCTCTCCTCACTCATTCTCTGTACGTGTCCTGCCCATCCCAGTCTACTCCACACTACCTTCATCTTTAGGTGTGTCTTTATTCCAGTCTCTTCTCTTAATTCCCCATCTTCCCTCTGCCGTCTTGTTTACACTTTATACTTTATATGTTAGTCTGTACAAATATGTTGAACTTGTTTATTCATTTACAAAATGATTAGTAAGTATTCATCATCTTATCATCAAGTCATCCAGAGGACGTGTTCCACTAAAGTTGTTCACAATATGTCTCCATTGGTGTTTGTCCTGCATTACTTGTTCACGGTCAGAAACTGTCATCTCGAATTCAGATGTGACTAGTTGTGGACACATCAAATCTGGTCTTCCTGGTGTTCTCTGTCCATGCTTTGGTTGTCAAGTAACTAAATGCACATTGGGAAACTTTACAAAGTACAGTTTTGAAGGAAAATTCCCATGAAATCACTCCAAACTTAATTCACCAACAAATTTAATGGTCATTATTCAAAGCTGGTGCAACTGGTGAAACAATGTTTCACCAGTTGTACCAGCTTTGAATAATGACCATTAAATTTGTTAAGATGGTTGATCTACATGTTTGATTACACAGAGACACTTTAGCCTTCTCCAGTGCATTTGTTTATGAAAAGGCACTGCTAGAAATATTCTTGTCCTAATGCTAAATGCTAGCATTCCTATATTTTCCTATATGCTATATTTTAATTGCAATACCTATATTTAAAAAATCCTATATTTTCTTAATAACTGTGGAGATTTCTTGTGATTCATCATTATTTTCACGGTAGAAATCTACATGTCAATGATCATCTATGGATGGGGGTCTGATTGTGGTATATTGTGAGTCACTCCATACCATAATCAGATCGGCGAAATTGGTGGATTTTGTAATGCAATGTTGAAAGTTGGCAGTTTCTAGTTTGTGTTAACTCGAGTCAGTAGATAGCACCACCTGAAATACTCCTACATTTTCAATTATTCCTATATTTTTACTTCTGAATTCCTATATTTCCTAAAAGTTTTAGACAAAACGTTAATGGGTGCACCTAACGTTTTATGTGTGTAATTTATAAATATATAATATCTGTCCTCATTGGATGGCTTGAACTGGAGAAATGGTGAGTACTTTCCATGTATTAAAGAAATTATTGTTAATTAGGGATGTATCCTAATGCTAATTCTAAATGCTAGTGCCCAGCATTTGTATATTTTCCTATATTTTCTATATGTTTAATATACTTACTTACTTAATCCTCTTGGCCCCTTCAGGAGCATAGGGCGTCAACCATGTTTCTCCACCTCACTCTCTTCTGGGCTATAGCTTTGGCCTCTTGCCAGGTGACCCCCACTTTTTCAAGATCTATATGTTTAATATGCAGTTCCTATATCTTCTATATTAAAAAAATCCTATATTTTCTTAATAATTGTGGAGATTTCTTGTGATTCAACTTTTCAGAATTATTTTCACTGTAGAAATCTACATGTCGATGACCACCTATGGATGGCGATCTGATTGTGGTATGGTGTGAATCACTCCATACCACAATCAGATCGACAAAATCGGTTAATTTCATGACGTAATGTTGAAAGTCAGCAGTTTTAACTACGAACTTCTGTTGTTCTGAGTAACATAATCTACGTGAAACGTCCACATAGGTAATATCCCCACCCCTTGGTGAATTTTGTACAAACCACCCTCATGGGACCCGGGCACGCCTACAAGAGTCACAAACTACTTTATGTTATAGATAACATGATTTTTACACTAAACACAATAAGCCTTAGTATGTTTAACCTGCAGGTCTTCCATGTTTGACAGTATATGTGTCACCTATAAACTTTGTCACATTGCAGACATATGACTGTGCTGATTCCGTCATGAAACACTTCCTCGATGAACAGAAGCAATGGACAGAAGTTCTCGAACAACAGCTAGACTCACACATCAATGACCTGAAGGCATCCTCCGATACAATCCTGCAGAAATACATCACCAAGTAACAGTGGCTTGTGTCAAGGACATTGTGACAGAGATGGATATATTGTTTGGTGACGTAATCACATTGGTTTTTCTACAGAAGCAATTTTGTTAGGTACAAAAATAATTCCTAGGTCATTGTAAATATGGGTGTTTTTGTTCGTTCGAAATGTTTGTTTGTTAATTTAAAGAGACATTAGTTTTTCATTTGCCACGCTGCCAGATTTGTGAGTATTTGAAAAAAATTGTATATTCTTTTTATATGGATTTGTCTGCTTGTTCAAACCTGTCGTGATGTTCCAATGTAAGTATTACTAGTTGTTTATTATCTACTGTGGGGAGCCCGGAGAGTTAGTTTCAGCACGGGTACACAACAGTATTGTTCTTTGGACATCACCAGTAGGTTTGATTGGCTGTAGGGACGTACGTGTTATGCGAGGAATTTGCCCCTCATTATGGTTTGATTGTACCAATATTTATGCAAAACGGGTTTCTCTCAACTAAACATACCCTCTTCATGGCACATTCCAACCTGTTTAGTTTGTGATGTGGAACATTTGTATAATTTGTTTTGAATAACACCAGACAGGCCGACAATAGTACTTGTAATTTACTGTCACGAAGGCCTGATGAATGTCTTCAATTTTGACAAAATGTTGCTGTTCCTCATCAATTTTCATTTGTCCTTCGATCATTGAGACTTCCTTATTTCTCATTAACATTGCATCCCTGTTTCATGTTTGTCATTTCCAGCTATTCCTAAATCTGCAAGTTCCACTGTCTTCCAGATGTCTTACCAGCGTAGTGTCTCACAAGGTGGAATTTGAGGAAAAGATATAATTCCAGTTAACTTTTCCTTAAGTTCCCTCTTCCTGTCAGTTGCGGTTGCAACTATGACTGCTCGCTCAGTTAAAATTGCAGGAGTCATCTCCAGGTCTATCTTGGGCAAGTGAGTGCCACTGCTTCGGGTCTGTCTTTTTCTTCAGGTTTCGCTTCATTACATCTTTACATCCAAGTTTAAGCGACCTCTGCTACTGGTTCCTTCTGACAGTTGAGAATACAGAATTTAACATCGCAGTGTAGTAGCTTCCATGGTGGAAATTGAGGAAAAAAAATTTCCAGTCAGCCTCCGTGTAAGTTCATATTTCTTCCAAATGTCTTATCATTCGATTGTAGTGGCTGGCAGGATGGAGTTTGAGAAAAATGTAAATGCCGTTGTCTTTCAAGTGTCTTATGACATCACACAGGTGCAGGGTGAAATTTGAGGGTTTGTTTGCTTTTGGTGTTATGAGACATGTCTTTCACAATGTACATAATGTTCTGTGACGTGTTTTGCAAGATTATTTGTTATTTTATCGGCAAGTGTGCATAATAACGAGCAATTTTCAGTAGTGGTGATAGTTAACATGTGCACACACACGCACACACTTATGCCATGCCATTTTACGTGGGACATTATCCACGCAAAATATTCATATTAAAGCAATAACGACAGTTTGTGGTGACATATTGTTCAAACACTTGCATAATGACAATCTGTATTACTTTAAATAAACAGATATATTAGGGGGTAAAAACAGTTAAAATTATTATTAGTGATAACGTAGCCTATTTAGTCATGATACAAGATTTAACAAGATTTGCCATCCAAGCAAAAGGCCCAGATGGCAAGTGGACAAGGAAGCCATTGGCTTATCGAGAGTCCAACAATGTTCAACTATTTATAACCCGCCCTCCTGAGATATGTGTCAACCTTGTTTTTAAACATATTCACGCTGCTAGCAGTTACACAATCTGTAGACAATTTGTTCCATTCATTTATTGTCCTCTGTGAGAACGAGTGCTTCCTGATGTCCAATCTACATTGATCCTTTACTAATTTTACCTCATGTCCTCTAGTTCTGCTATCCTTCTTGAGTGAGAAAAACATATTTCTATCAATATTTTCATACCCATTCAATATCTTAAAAACTTCAATCTGATCTCCTCTTAACCTCCTTGTCTCTAGAGTTGTTAAACCACATTCTTTCAGGCGTTCTTCATAACTAAGGTCTCTCAGTTCTGGAATCATTTTAGTTGCTCTCCTTTGTATGCGTTCAAGCGTATCTATATCCTTCTTACGATATGGTCTCCATGCTTGTATACAGTATTCTAAATGAGGTCTAACTATTGCTTTATAAAGAGGTATAATTAACTTTTTTCCCTTGTATGTTATGTTTCTTCTAATCAATCCAAGAATTTGATTACCCTTTGAAGCTGCAATACCACACTGCTCTGAAACTTTCATATCAGCGCTTATTGTAACTCCTAAGTCCTTTTCTTTTACAGTAGTACCCAGAACAGTATCTCCCATTTTATAGTTTACATTCAAGTTCCCATGTCCTGTATGTAGGCATTTACATTTCCCAAAATTGAACAACATCTGCCATTTCTCAGACCATTTCACTAATCTGTCTAGATCGTTTTGTAAATGTTGTTTATCACCATCAGTATTAACCTTTCTAAACAGTTTTGTGTCATCCGCAAATTTCAGTACGTTACTTGTTATACTGTCGTCCAAGTCATTGATATAAATTAAGAATAATATAGGTCCTAATACTGATCCTTGAGGTACCCCACTCAAAACCGATTTCCAATTTGAAACTTCTCCATCTACTACAACTCGTTGTCTTCTGTCAGTCAGCCATTGTTCTATCCAGTCAGTTATGCTATCCCCGATACCATGGGCTTTTAATTTAAGTAGTAATCTTTGATGTGGCACTTTGTCAAAAGCTTTCTGAAAATCTAAGTAGATAATATCTACTGGCGATCCCACGTCTATCCACTTAGTGATTTCTTCCAAAAAACATAACATATTTGTTAAGCATGACCTCGCTTTAAGGAATCCATGTTGAGATGAATTTAATAATTTATGCTTAACGAGGAAGTCCACCATATGGTCTTTAATTAACCTTTCTAATAATTTACAAATCACTGACGTTAAACTCACTGGTCTGTAATTCTCTGACTTATTTCTCGAACCCTTTTTAAATAATGGTATGATGTTTGCTTCTTTCCATTCAAACGGAACAACAAGACTGTGTATTGTGCAATAAACTATATTTGTATTGATATATATATATTTTCTGTTTCTTATTGTCATTCACAATCAGATCAAAGTTGTCCTGAGTGAAAATATGAACTAGTTTAGTACCTGCATTTAATAAAAGAAGGTAAGATCCAGAAATGCCAGGATTGCTCTATATTAGCCAGCACAATGTAAATCCATTCGTGATGTGTCGTAGAGGTAATCTCTGTTAATACGACAATGGGGGTACCAATTAAGAATAAACTAACAACCAAAGTGAGTTTACTACAATTACAGTATTTTATTTACACTAACAGTACTTTTAACACATTCAAAACATGAAACCAACTGACAATAAAACATAACTCTTCTTTTTCTCAGACAGAGTCTCTGGCACACCCAAAACTTTAAACAGCTAACAATAAAACTTAACTACTGTAACCCTATCAGACAGACTCCCTGGCCAGTTGTAACACTGCCTAATTACACCCTAGATACTCCTAGGCAATCGATCCTGCCTCCCAACTCCCAATCTCATGTCTACCTCATCTTATATCACATTTTGACTGACCACAGGAACTAAGAATTAACCAATGCGTATCGCCCGTAATTCCAGCCACCCAAATGTCCGGCTCTGATGTCTTGTTTAGTCAAACTGTGTGGTTTTTTTAATCTAGACAGTCACAGGTGAATCAAAAGGAATGGTTGTCATTAGTGTTGCCTTAGTGGACATAACCACCGCTTATCTACCACAGACAATCTGATAAGGGGTCCAGCCAGCACCCCTCACAGTCCCTCAAGGGAAGTGGTGTTGGCCATCTGCATGCTACATCACCAACCTATATATATTCCATATATATATTTAAATAGCCCCCACCACATAGCTATTTAAATATGTAGCTCCAACTCATACCTCTTTTTGACGGGAAGACATGTAGCTTTCAAATGGTATATAACATGAGTGTATGCGTGGGTAAAATGAATACACAGCCATTGTAATGTCATAACATTTCCAGAATAGCATGATTTTGAAAATTAATCGATTGATGGTGGCCTTGTTTGAGCTTAACTCCACACATATTGCACCATAGGACAGCTCCATCTCTTACCTCTTTGTGATGGGGAGATATTAAGCTTTCAAATGTTATATATTGGCACCTACAGCGACTATGCTGACCAAATGCGCGCAGCATTAAAAACCCAAAAACCTTTCCAGGGAAATCATTGCACAGCAAGAAAAGACTTTCATGTCGTGTCTAGAAGCACAACCGTATAGTGATCATGCCTAAAGGTCAACGCAAGGGAAATGCCAGCGCTTCAGAAACAATCAGCGAAACACTGAACGGAGACATGCGCAGCGCAATCATTGCGCTGATTTAAAACAACGACCCAATCATCGCCACTGTCGTCGAATCAGTTAGTCAGGCAATCATTGCAAGACTTAATGACAAAACGGTCAATTCCATTCTGGATTCAGACCTAATCGGAAACATGAAGCAAGAGCTGTACAAATCTTCCCAGATGGACATATCACTAGCTGCTGACGAAGCTGCCAAGACAGCCGCTCGCGTATCCCAGCTGGAGACGAAAAAAGTTAAACTGTCCAATGAGGTCGACGCGCTCGACCAGTATAGTAGGAGAAATTGTTTAATCGTCCATGGTGTACCGGACACTGCCGACCCAGTGACCGCAGTTCTGGACATCATCAACAACAAACTCGGCGATCCGAACGGATGCGAGAGCATTGATCGATGTCACCGGCTCGGAACGTCTGCAAACTCGTCAAATTCGCGACCGCGACCGATAATTGTGAAATTCACGAGCTACCAAGTACGGCAAAAAGTGTTCTCGCGGAAACGGCGCCTGAAGGGAACGAAACTTCTCATCACTGAAAACCTAACCAGACGCCGCAGTGAATTGCTCAACAAGGCCAATTAGTAAGACACTGAACAACGTCACCGCCACCTGGACGTCAGAACCATGCAAGAGGGGGCAAAGTCGGAATAAGCATTATAAGTAGACGATATTCAAAGATATTGTGTTGCGTTTGTGTTACACAGTTAGCATTCATAATTTAACACACGTTATTAGGCTAAACATTATGAAATCCAGGCTTGTACATGTAAGTTTGAATGAAATAATGGTATTATTCCAACTTTGCACCATGCAAGAGGGGGCAAAGTCGGAATAAGCTTTATATGTAGATGTTATTTATAAATATTGCGTTGCGTCTGTTTGTCATACAGTCAGTATTTAGTATTTTATACACAATATATGGTCATCCAGTAAAAAAAAGGCCGTCGGCATACACGATTTCACAACGGCACGCTTGAAATAACGCTATTATTGCCACTCTGCACAATACAAGAAGGAGCAAAGTCGGAATAAGCAAAACAAACACCGTAGGATTAACTATTTAATTATACCCTTTGTTGTTCCGCTACAGCTTCAACACATTCACAACACACATAAAGGACATGTTTCAACATCTATGCTGGCAAGCCAATTATGAACTGGTAGCAAGTGATGGACCTATAATACCTAGGCCCTCTAATGTACGTGTTCAAAGTCAAAGCTTTATGTGCTAAAGAAGCCTATTATTATTATTATTAGTTTCTACAGCAGAATCTTATACAGGTGCATGTGTCAAATTCAAGGTATGCTCAGCACACCTCACGCCGGGCAGAGTTCAAATAGACCGTAATCCATTTAAACGGCTGCTGCCGTTTAGTCCATTCCCACTTTGGCGGGCGTTTTGGGAATTCTCACAATGGTCCGTCCCAAGTAAGAATCATCTCCACCCCTATTCCGAAACTGCCCGCAACAGCAACATTAATCGAAACCTTCGCTTCGACACACAAGATAGATTTTGTCTCATTTTCGCAAAAATAGTGGACATTTTGTTGCATAACTCTAATTGCTAAAGATTATGAAAATATGAGTTTTCAGACCTTTGCTGTGAGACCGGGACATTTAATGCAAATATGTGAGTCAAACGACTTATTCGTGAGAGTTGTCAAGTATGGAGTAACGTATGAGGCACCGTAGCGGCCAAAAGGGTGATGAAACGGCAAAACCTGTCGAGTCCTGCGAGAACCGTCGAGTTCTGCAAGAACCGTTAAGACTGGTTACCACTGAAAATAGCGGTGTAGGATGTGCAGTGACGTAATGCCTCAAAAACATAATATACTACCAACATAAAAGTTACTAAAAGTTACCATAACAGAATAATTGATATTTACTACATTTTCATGAATCACTTACAAAGTCATTCTCACAGAGGACAATGAATGGAAAAAATCCTGTAAATGTTACTAACGTAAATGTGCTTAAAAGCTAAATTTACATTTAAAACGACAATGCCACGAGACGGCCTGCAGAATACATAACGAATTCATTGGAACATTCCCCATGAGCTGTCGTGGTTTAGTGGTAGATCATTTGCTTTGTTTGCAGGATCCTGGGTTCAATCCCTGATAGGTCCCATTAAACTTATTTTCTCGTTAAATGTTATTGTATCAATCATATTTAGTGCAATATTCGCTTTTGTTTAATATCGCTGATTGGCAATGTGTAGTACTAATTATTTCTAAGTGTGGCTTAGTAGCTTTCTAAGTGTGGCTTAGTAACTTAACAACTAAACTGGTTATGACGTTAGCAGATAGGATGTGCAGCTAGAAATTATTGTATCAAATTTTTTTAAATAGTTTTTGCAATGTATGCCTTTTTTAAATAAATAATATATGTGATCCCTTATGAAAGTATCACCAATGATCATATTTTGAGGTTAGGTGCATACATTAAAACATTTAGAAACCTTTATTTCAGATTAAGAAGAATATTTGTTTGACCTGTCATACACTTCACATAATACATATATATCCATGTTGAATTGTAATTTTACATAATACAGGTGTATATGGTTGTAAGTAAACATGGTATATATTAAAGTAAATAAACAAATAGGGTCAGGAGACTCCTCTTAGACTTTGATAGTCGCTATCGAGGAGCCACCTTACAAATTAAAATTAAACTAATTTTGGAAAATATAAAGTTTAGTGTACTGAAAAAATCCCTGTAAGCTGTGTGTATTAAACTTTTCGTTAACAATAGTGGGAATATTATTAAGTAAAACTGTTAAATTATGCCGAAGACATTTCCTTGCAAATTCGTGTTAAGTTTTATAAGTATATATTTCATTCTTGATTCGTGTGTCATAATTATATATGTAATAGTTGAAGATTATCCTCCAGTTTTGTATATAAACTGGTAAATTGTTATGTAAATATTTATAATAAAATTTTAATTGTTATAATTTAAGAATGTCATCTACTTTGAACATGCCAAGTTTTTTTTCACAAAGCCACTCCAATTACATGGAACATATTTCATAATAATTTGCCACAGGATGTGGCCATTAATAAAATGTACACTTTGGGGATATTTAACAGTTTATCTTGAACATATATTACAGTATTAAAGCATTGATGACAAGTGATGTCTTCAGAGAAAGACAATTTTTGTCATCCCATCATCAATCATTGTGACACCAATCACTTGTAAGCTGTATAGAAAATAAACAACACTGCTAATCCAGCTGTTACTGCTGCTGCTGCTATTGCTGCTATTGCTGCTGCTGTTGTTGTTGTTGGTACTGTTGTTGCTGCTGCTGCTGCTTCTACTGTTACTACTGTTGTTGTTGATGCTACTCCTGTTGCTGTTGCTGCTGCTGCATCTGTTTCCTAGAAAATTAAGATGTCGTATTCAAAAGAATGTCTCACAACAACAGACATTTAAAGTTATTAGTTCGTGGACAGGTGGCTACAAATACAGACTTCCCAACAAAACAACGACATACTCATACATGAAACATGTGCATGAACAATGACAATCAGCATGAAATATGGCTGCGAACATGTCTCATCATTGTAGCTTACAACATTAAATATAAAATAGAAGACTAAATTTAATCTGTGCCATAGTTTCATAGTAGCGAACACTTTTAATACATTATGCCTGCTTTACTAATACCGCTACAGAATAATGTGTGACAGAATGTAATGAAACACACTTGTGCCGTTTAAATGGAATTTGTGCTTTGCACGTTACTTAATTATGGGTTTTTAACCTGTATAAAAATCATTAATGAAGACAAATTCCAGTCATTGAATATACAACATAGACTATGCTACATAGACTGTGTATCTATGTTCTGAAAGAATGCATTTAAGTTTAAAGATATAGTAACGCTAAAGTATTTGAACAAAATATGGATGAGTCTAAAGCATTTGCTTATGGTTTGCTAGTTCGCAACTCTTAGACAGAGTATTATGTTTCTGCTATCAAAACCAAGACATGTTAGTAAGGTTTGGTGCATCAGTAACACAAAACAGTGTCTAAGTAAATTATTGTGTTAACTGTTAAGAAGAACATCCGGTACACATTTTATATTTGTTTATTCCAGCATTATGTGAAAAAAAGGTGTTTCAGTTATATGTAAAAACTGGTATTTAGTTTGTATACTATATTATGAATACAAAAAAGTATGAAATATATCCGTAATACCTTTGCAGGTGCTGTAAAGAATTCTTTCAAGTTTGATTTTTTAGTCCAGTCATCACAAGACTTGATCACATTGTATACTTCCATAAGCAGTTGTGGGAAGTTACGATTGAAGTAGTCAAAGGGACAGTCTCCAAGTTCTGCTTTGAATGCTTCAGACCTGCAAGAAATAGTTGTGCTGAATACAGTATAAAAATGCGGACACATCTGCCTAAAAGAAGTATTGCAATATTATGTGTAAATAAGTGTAAAGTCAAATGAACATTAAATATTTAAACACGTTTGTAATAATTGTCTCAGCATCATACCTATAAGCATAACATCTCAAGTATGATGAAAACGACATCCACATTACACAAACAAATCATACAAGAAATAAATATACACTTTTCAAAAGCATTACTACCACGGCACTCAAATAGTCCAGCAGAAATTGAGAGATGACCCTGACATTTAGGTTAAAAAAAAAAATTTGTTTTATGATGACAGGGTGGGTGCCCCACAAAATGCAACCAAATTCAACCCTGGGGAACATTGATTTTTACCCCATTCCTTGATTTGGGATGTTTTGGTCCAATTTTGTGGCTCCAATTTATGTTTGTGTATATTCAACATATTTGTAACTGTTTAATTTATTGGTCAATACGTTTGCTACATGATAATGGTTTAATTAGCATCACATTAATTATCACACAATAAACACTACACCACCCTGTACTCTCGAGCGCCAAATAAACGTATAGGCCAAATAACAGTATAGCGTGGCAAATCGGTCAAATTTAATAACAGTATGGGGGGCAAATTGTTCAAAACAAATAATAGTACAGTGTGAAAAAGTCACTATTATATTTGTCTTTTTTAGTGCCGAATAAATGTTATTACTCGATGTGTAGCCAAGGCGTCCCTAGTCCTAGAAAACTACGTGTGTATTTTTTTGTACCGAATATGCATAAACTTTGTGCGCATTCGCATCACCGAAGATATAGTAACTGCATTTTATATCTGCGAAAAACCGGGGAATTTTCCGTTTTTAAATGGACATTAAAGTTTTGTTGAATTGAATACGCAAGTCCGTTTCAGGGGAAACCGCCGCCAGCCGGTTACGACCGGTTTGAGGCGTGGCGCACGGCGGCCATTTACGGTCGGTTTACGCGGTGATAATGGCGTTTCAACTAATAATATACCATGTCAAGCTCCCGATAACTAAGGATTCATGGAAATCTAACGGTCTAACGCTTCAAGATCAAAATCTAGGATCCTCATAAGCACGTGATCCCGCTAAATTCACGACTATCGTTCTAAAGGATGAAAACTTAGCCGTCAGAGGGAGCCACATGCAGCTCCAGTTGGGAGCAAGTGATTTTAGCGCGAGCGGTAAACCGCACTGTGGATGATTGATTAGCGCTAGCTAATAGGGAGTGAGAGCGACTGCGCTCCTAAAAATTATACCCTGGATAATTTGCCACGATTATCGGAGAATATAGGCTGGCACAAATGTTTAAATTTAATAACAGTATAGTGCCAAATAAGATGCGTATAGTGTAGCGTTTTTCATAAAATAAATACGTGTATAGGGACGCTTATTCGGCACTCAAGAGTAAATTCGTGAGTGCCTATTTTGTCAAACAAATACATATTATGATAACATTGAAACAATTTAACGATATTACTTTGGATTTTTGCTACTGTGACATCCACTAGCATAGTATCTTTGACCGTTTTGGCCAGGCAATCAATACCTGCATCCACAGAGATGTCAAATGGCTCAAGGTGATCAGGAGCAATGTAAATGGGTGTCACAATAAATAAAAACAATTTAATGTGGTCAAAGAGTTATAACTTTATCTGAATATGTTTTCTTGACCAAAAAGGCACTGCCAACTTTATAGAGGGGGAATGGTTTGTCCAGGAAATCAGCAACTGGTGCCACAGAGATATGCAGAATGACTCATGATTACCAGGAATAATGTCAATGTGTATCACAATAGCAAAACACTTTATTTGGTTATAGGGTTAAACTTTTACCTTTAAGAAAAATACAAATTAATGTTTTTTTTTGTTGCAAAACAGACACTTGCAAGTTGACAGGGTGGAGGACAAAGAAGTGGCACAGATCTGCTGTTTGTTAAATTAACACCCTGCTGATGACCATCAAGGGTCAGACAATCATAAAAACAAATTGTCAAACTTTGTCAGCAAGCCAAATTAAATTGAAGTGAATGTATGGACATTGGCACCTAACCAATTTTATGTTACAAATAAGACGAAGTAATACATCCACATGCCCTGCTCTAGGCTAGATATGTTAGTGCATCGTGAACTGATGAGCTTGGAAATGGATAGTCCTCTTTAAATCCTTTGATTGTATATAAATACGTGCGATAATACCATCTATTGCAGATGCACTTAGAGTGGAGGGTGGAAGGAGAAGAGGAAGACTAAGACTGAGATGGGAGGATTGCGTAAAGAGAGATTTGATGGGAGTGGGAGGGGAGTGGAGAGCAGGGGGTGGGGGAGTGGAGATGGGTGGTGGAGACAGCAGTGACGAAGAAGAAGGGAAAACAAAAATCGACTTTAGGGATAAAGAGGACAGCAACAAAAACACGCTAACAAAAATAATTATGATGTTATTCGGCCTTAGTTTTTGGCTCTCGGTCGGCATTGACCCACCTATAAAAAACATTGTTATAACACCTACAACTTGTGCAAGTCTTTCATACAGAAATATTAATTAGGGATATTATACAAAACAAAATGCATATTAGAATTTGCCCCCCAACAGTGGTAACGATCGGTAAAATTTTGTCTGGTGGCTCGTGCACTCTGTAATATCTGTATATCGGCACTAAATCCATGGTATTTTCATTAACAGTTTAATTACTTTACACACACACACACACACACACACACACACACACACACACACACACACACACACACACACACACACACACACACACACACACACACACACACACACACACACACACACACACACACACAC
>SDWI01002154.1:21577-53920 GCA_009193005.1 Lamellibrachia luymesi
TTCTATGACAATAGTAATGCCATTGTTTCTCTTATTTGTTCTAGGAATACTGCTACTGCTTTGTGTTGAAATGTGGGCTCTATTGAACCCGACGTCCAGGAGACTCGCATTGGGCGTAGTCAGCCTGGCGTGGGGTTGTGGAGCCCACATTTCTTTGTTCTACATTTCTTTAAAAGTGGGCTTAAACTTAATCCCCACAATAAACGTCATTCATTTGGCCTTTTCATATCTCTATATCTGTGTTGTGTTGTTGATTGCATAAAAGAAAATATGATAAAGTCAGTGTACATATGTTGTTCCTGAAACTAATTGATGTTCCACAGGGTTGATTTTGGTTGCATTTATTCTGCAAGTCCAGGAAACCCGACTAGTCATGTTAAGACACAAATTGGCCTTTTAACAAAATTTGTTTATTTTTGTAAAAAAATTTGCTAATTTCTACTGGACTAGTACATTCACTAAAGCAAATTAGAAACTGTTATTAGTGTAGTAATGTCACTCTCGGAAGATTATGATTGATATTAAATCTGCATCAACTTCTTTTATTTGTGTGGATGCTGTTGATATGATAAGTGGAAAAAACTGGATTTCCAAATGAAATTGTAATAACTAAAACTTACTGATCGTCGTGGAATTTAGAGTTCCTTATCAGCCACAGCAATTTGCATAGAGACTGGGTATGACCTGGCTTCTCGGTTGAGTGCTTGCTTTTTTTTGTTTCATGATGTGTTTTTCTGAGCATGTCCACAATGCTCAGGCTTTCCTGTAGTAGAGAAAAATGTATCCACAAAAAGTATTATTTTGATTACAGATGTGCACGTACACATTTGTCAAACATTTGTAACTGGTTTGTACGTCAGGGTCTCATATGTAATTAATGTCTAGTCTGGCATTGATCGAAAGTTTTCCGAGACGGATATGTCACAGTTTAATCCACAATTGAATACCAACCATTTACCACAAGACTGAAGTAGTTGAAGTGTTGCAATAATTCTTCATGAGCCTGATACTATGACCTCAGTACATGCACTGTGATCCACGTGAAACCAATTAAAATTGCATAATTGTCATAGTACACTACTAGTAACAGTTCCCCTGAATAGCATTCATGGTACGCAGTCACTGATATTCACAGCCTAACAACTAGATAAGTGATCTGAGATACAAAATCCTATTGTCCACACAATGTTGAGATTCTTAGATGACACTTATTTGGACGGATGTGAATTAAATTCTGCTTACCCAGTCTCCATCCCAGTACGGTGGCTTGTCAGCGGTCGTAGCTCCATCTGGCGACGGGGGTAGCACACGGGGCTTGGTGTCTTCAATTGCCTCTACCAAGGCTGCTTCAACGTTTTTTGGCTTGGATTCGTTCTCATAGTCATGACTACAAAACAGAATAATATAAAGTCATATGTCAAAGTCGTTTAGTACGAACAAAAAACAAAGGCATAAATAAAATAATATGAAACAGACAATACTTAATGCAAAGTAAACAAACAAAAACAATAACTATGCTTACTTGTAGCCTAAACATTCCTCAGTTGTGGGAAACACAATGAGTAAGTGAATGAATGAAACTTCATTTTCAACAACAACAATAGACAAACACGATAGACGTAGCGATGTCATTACATTACATAACTATAAACCTGTTGAAAAAAATGGCAAGAAGTGTAATACTTATATTACTTGCCATATTACAAATAAAATACATAATATTGAATAAAATACATTATACAATTGTACGCATGTGACAGATTGTTGTCAAAACATAGTACATCGGACATAATTTTCGTGTTTACGTTCCAAACCAATTAGAATTTGCAGTCATTTTAATGAAAACCACATCAATAAATTTAAATGAAAGTAATATAACCCTAATCCTAATAATTTGTTTCACCATAATTAGTTACATATCAGATACATAACTATTAAATTTTTTAGCATTATGATTTTGTTTGAAAGATGAACATTCTGACAAAATATTAGCAAGCTATCAAGAGATTTATTTATGAGTTTTATGACAATAACAGTTGCTATATACTGCATTGTTTTAAGAGTAGTGTATGGGCAAGCTATTCCATGATCACAAGAATGCATGTCACTAAAAGAAGTCAAATTTGGGTTCTCAATTTATTTTAAATTTAGAATAAAACCACGTTCCAGTAATACCAAGTAAAACACATTAAAGCTAATTTAGTGATGATGGTTAATATTTATTTAAAAAAAATCTGATGGAAAAGTAGTGAAAATTGCATTCTTGGAAACATTTCTTGGCAAACCTCACATGTAATGAAATCCATTCACATAACGTGAACACGGGTTACATATTTTAGATTAGTAATGCATAACGGTGAACTCAATAGAGCAGTGTATGTATGTAAGATGTGCTTCATTCCTGTTGGATGTAGTAACATAAAACAACAATCATTCTAAATGCTCACAAGGACTAATTATAATAGAGGATAACTGACCTCTTCTCTACTCCTTTCAAACCGCCAACGACAGCCAGAAAGGTATATCTTCTCCTCCCGCTCCACAAGTATGGGTGACTGGAACATGATGTGTGTCAGCATCACATTATATTCTAAGTTACAACCAACATGTTTTGCATAGAAAACTATAGAATATTACAGATTCTATAGAAATAGTTTGCCTACTTCAATTTCCTATAGATTTGTACAGAATTTAATAGAATTCTACAGAGCATAGCAGACTATTATATATAAAATTATAAAAACTACAAATTCTATAGCTATGTCCGCAAAAAATCACATAGAAAATTCTATAAAAAATTCTACAGAATATTCTACACAGTTGTGTCTGCAAACATCCGACAGAATATCGTTTCTTATCAATACAAAATGTGTAGTCTCCGTCCCACGAGCAACACGCTACACACCCTCTGGCCTTTGACACCGCCGAAGCAATGATGCCTGCCTTGCAAGCATGTGACAGACCAAAATCTGTTGAAGCGTCTTGTCAAAAGATGCAGAACAGTAATGAGACGTGCCACTCTGTCATCCGGATCAGGTGCTCAAAGACAGTGTTCGTTGGGCATGCCAAGTTTCAAGGTTCCGCTCTTTTGAATGCTGATGTTTGCTTGATGTTTGATGAAATACTCCCTGATCACAGCTAAACTGGGAGGTAGTAGAGAGCTTAGAGATTGAGATCACCAGTTCGGTGAGTCCACAACAGTTTTTTCAATTTTCTTGTATTGGATCTTTTACTTCCCCTTGCATAGACACCAGGAAGAAGGGACCATGGTCTCTTTATGGTCTCTTCCAAAAGACATGGGCAAAGTGGGGTGAATGAAATTGCCCACATTTTGAAATGGCAGCAGGTGGATTAGAAACCTGGTCCCCTCGACGGACAGTCCGACACACTATCATCACACGACCACCACGCCCCACATCTCACCAAGGTTATGGAGCTGTTGGCAATTAAAGTTAATGTTCTCAAACGTGACTTTGTGGGACGAGGAGCGGAAGCACGTCTATGATGAAGACCATCTTAAGTGTCCGGTGGTTTCTAGTCACCTAAGCCTATCATATTGTAGAGAGTGTAACTATGTTTAGTGATGGTTCCCTTGGCTGGAATGATGGGTGGGGTGATAACATTTTATAATACAGCTGTAGTGCAAATGGACTTTGTTGTAAAAACTATGGAACGTGGAACTATGATGATCCGATAACATTTCATGTTTCTAACATGTGTATGGTTTATGATGTTACAGGTGTACTTCCTCATACACATTGCTGCTTATTGTGTATAATTAGTGTTGTGTGATAAATAAACATATTGTATTGAACTGAATATGCATAATGATTGTTGAATCTTTGAAGGCCATTTACAGGAAATCACGAGAGTCTGTATTAACATTTGGTGCTCATTCAGTGGTGTATCTAGGATCTTACAAAGGGAGAGACCATATGGAGGGGGGCACACCAAGCCTAGTCACCCATGCTACCATGTAGTGCCGCAACAGAAAAAAAAATTAAGCCAAAGGGGTTAATGGCTCAGTAAACCAACAACGTATATGGAACAACCAATACTGCATTAACATAATACACACACAAGGGTGCTATATACCAACCACTGTCCGCACCTTACTTAGCAGCTTCTGAATACTGGCTACTGCTTAATTATTTCATCTAGTAATCATGTATAGTTGCCAGGTTAGGCTGTCACTGTGCCAATGCCGTTACCTCAAGATATCCTTGGTCGACATTCTCTGTAATGGTTCTTTCTCTAACATGCCCTTCAGTAGATTGTTAGCCACAGGGTCTTTATTCAGTGCTAATTGTGCCTGAAAGAGGAAAGTGGATGGATCAAATAATATATCACTGGCAATATCAGTGTAATATGCAACATCACATGATTTCAACAGACAGCAAGTTTACAAGGTCCTTTGAAACATAAAACTTGATTACATAGTAAGTACAAGGGCATCTAACGTCAACAATATTTATTATACTATAATTTTAGTACATTTGTGGCTGTGCCACTAAATGTTCAAGGCTCTTTTGCCAAATACAGTTATGAGTGAGGCATATGCCAGTACAATAATAGTTGTTTGTGGTGTTATAACAGTCTGTTGCTTTTTGTTTAATTTATAAAGCAGGAAACAATATAATTATGTGGTTGTTAAATGGCAGTGCCCCTTTGTTAATGCACTTATCTTCATTATTACAATTCAACATATACATTCAGAAACATTTACGTAAAACATCTTTTAGAAGACAGTAGTGAATATTTCCAGATAGTTCAGCCTTCCAAACTTACGTCACAAGAAAGTTCATCAGCAAACTGATCACACAATCTGAGATTTTTCAACTTATTCAGAGTGTCCACCCTTTCCTGTTCAGTAGGAAAAGCACAGAGAAGCTCGAGGAAGACAATTCCCAGTGAGTAGATGTCCACTTTGTTTGTGCAGCTGTGTCCTGCGTTCTGTGAACAAACCAATGAATGATGATAAATAATTAAGCGTCAGTCCTCAATGTCACAGCAGGGTGACATATTTAATAAACACAAACCGAGTTAAACTATTTGATTGGCATTAAAGCCAACAAACAATGCACATTATTAAATAAGAGTCAATAATTCAAATTCACACTCATTCATATCATCATATATCAGAATGTGTTCTAAAAGTGGGAGACTGGTCGTTTCTCCAGTTGACTGAGCATTGACATTTAACCAGTAAGACTGATATTAAGAGAGGTTGGCATACACAGAACCAATGCAGAGTCTCAAACAAACATGTTATTTTGCTAGAAAGAGGACTAGTTTAGTAAACAAATACCAAAATATGTTACATAAGTTATGTTTGAACGCAAACAGCATAGCCATATCGTATTGACAAATATAGGAATAGGTGCATACAAATATATTTTCATTTTGCGAGCGAATGTTGCTTGACTTTGACACTCGTAACGTAGAGTTATCTAACAGTGTGGCACGGCCCATGAAATTAGATTTAACAAGATTTAATATAGGTAATGCTGTAATCAACTGGATAGAAAAGTGGCTTGCACACAGAAGACAGAGAGTAATAGTAGATGGTGAGATTTCAAACTGGAAATCTGTTCTGAGTGGGGTACCACAGGGATCAGTATTAGGCCATATACTGTTTTTAATATATATATATAAACTATTTGGAAGATGACATATTTAGCAAAGTACTGAAATGTGCAGATGACACAAAAGTATTTAGAAAGGTTACTAATGTTACAGATAAACAAAGTTTACAGGATGATCTAGATAAATTAGTTAAATGGTCAGAAAAATGGCAAATGTTATTTAATTTTTGGAAGTGTAAATGCATACACATAGGACATGGAAACATGGACAAAGAATATAAAATGGGGGATGCTGCAGGTAGAACCACACAAGAAAAGGACTTAGGAGTAACATTTAGCCCATTTTATCCTGAAACTATTGCAGATGAGTTGCAGCCAGTTCCTGACCAGATCCAAGAAATCAGATTGACAGCTTCAGAAAATGACAGGCCTTCCATTAAAATAGACATAACTTTATTGTTTCTCATTAATTTTTTTAATGTGATTACCATTAGAAAGCAGATAACAACAAACTATCATGTTATATTAATAAATTAGCGATTTCAATGTTGTCACTCACGTCAACCATGCCAAATGTTGTCACTCACTTATAACTACCAGACAAATAAAATAAAGTAATGAAATTTAATAAACATTTCAATGTGAATTTTATTTTTGAAATAGTTAGTTGTTTCACAAGTACCTGCTCTGGACTCATGTACAGTTCTGTCCCAACGAGTGTGGTTTGATGGTCAGATGTAATTGATGTGACCAGGCCAAAGTCTCCCAGTTTGACTGTTACTTTCTCACCCTTCTCCTGGACGAATAAGTTGTACGGCTGAAATAAACACAATCAAATGAAATGTGAGCCATAGCGTGCAAATGATGCTTTACAAAACTAAGGGTATAGTTTTGTTTTGTTATTATAAACTATGCCATCCAAGAACCACGTTTCAATATTGTGTGGACCATCAGATGATGTTTGGGCAAATTTAACTTATGTTGATGTTTTCACAGACAGTCTAGTTATATTGACTACAGTAGTCCTCCATACACATTTCCTCCGCTAATTACCAGCAACTGGCTGCTGTTTCTTGGCATTCCAACCATTTATTTAATCTACAGATAAATTTCAATATCTGCCTGCCTCCATGTTTGTGGCAGTTTATTGTTTTGTTCATGACATTGTTTTATTCTGACCTTTTCTCATTATACATTTTACCAAACTTATCAATACATGTGATATGAAAAAGTTAAATTTATATGTATATGCATATTCAATTATTCCTTGCAGTATTCAAAACACACAATAGAAAGTGTCAGTTGACGCTACCACATACATTTAACTTTGCAATCATACCTTGATGTTTCTGTGCATGAGACGGTGCTCATGCACATAGTGAACAGCTTCAACTGTTTGATGGAAGATGTCCTGCACTTGTTTCTGGTCACGACCTGTGTTTGCAACGAGCCAGGATTTGAGAGTTTGTTGACAGAGCTCCATTCTCACATAGAGCAATTTACCTGGATTAAGCCATTCACAATTTCTCCCTTCTTGTTCATGTATGACATCAAATGATTCTGTCTCATCATTGCTTGGTTTGCTCTCGTCCTTAAATGGGATGACGCTGTCAAACTGCTTCAGCCAAACTTGTGGTGGACTCTCAGTCCATGATTCATAGTAGCATACTATGCCTGGGTGGCCTGGTTGGCCAGTGATTCTAGCAAGTGATTCTACCTTGTGCTCAGCCTTCTGTTTCACTTCATCACTGTAATAACATATACGGTATGTCAAACTTGGTTGTTGCATCGTGGAATTAAATTTCTAGCAAGAACCAAGCCACTGTAGTCTACAAATACACAGGACCACTTGGAATGACGGCTCAGTTGGTTTGGTGCCCATTTGGTACCAGGAGGTAAGAGTTGGGAAACCCTGGCGGGTGACCCTCTCAGTCATATAAAACTGCCAACTCCTTTGCACCAAGCAGGCATAGGAAATAGAAAATAATTTTATTATAGATTTACCCCACACGTGTAAATGAATAATCACAGAGACGGTGGTGTATATATATATGTGTGTGTGTGTGTGTGTGTGTGTGTGTGTGTGTAACATTCACTAACATAAAAGCTCTTGCATTAAATTCATAAACAATTTAGAAATTAACTAAATATAATTTTTGGGTACTGGGTCACTTACAATTTACTCCACTCTGTTTGAAACCTTTCACTATCAGTGTGTGAAAGTGAAACATTTATGGTAAGGAGTTTATGTGACATCTGACATGTACAAACATTCATACATTTAATATGCAGAAAGAAGGACTTTCCATATTTTGCTCTGCAGAACTGGATAAATTTCAAATACAATATTCAAATTAAGTGTATTTATATCCTAATGTATGCACATATCTGTATTACATCGAATGTATTATTATCTTGGGACAAACCAAACTTTGTACGTATCCCAAATGCGTGTGCATACATACATATATAGACATATGTATGTGTGCATACACACACTCACACACAAACGGAAAAAATTACTGACCTTTTGCTGAGGTAGATGCGTTTGATAGCATAGTCTTGACCATCCAACTTGTGGTGTGCCTTAAACACCTTCCCAAATCTCCCTTCATACAGGCATTGCAGTTCATCAAAGTCAGAATTGAACCTGAAATACAGACGCATCTTACTGCAGAATACACGATATTTTATGACCCACTTTCATGAACTTTCGGAAGTTAATCATATTTGTAAATTAGCAGCTGCGTGACACCAACTCAAAGCAAACTGGTCAATTTATACCTCGAGGCTCCAACATTCACTGCACAGAACACACTACATACTTGGAAACATCCAGCCATACTGCAATTGCTGTGTAAAAGACTTTGTTGTTATAGTTGATCACTATCTATTGTCAGATACTGATTTATACAGCTGAGTTAGCTGGGGAAATGTTAGCTGAAATAAATTGCCCAAATTAGGAATGGCAGCGAGTGGAATGGAATCCTGGTCTAGGTCCTCTCAGTTGACAGTCTGAATTTTACCAATACAATTCATATAAAAACATCATAAACAATACATGCAAAACATAACTTTCTGATCAATAACCCTATAAATTTTATATTTATCAATGGTACTCATGCAAATTTACATGTGATTCTTTCACCACAACTAATATCATTCATTATGCATTTTATGGGTTGCAACTAGGTGGGAATTAAACAATCCTTATTCTTATATGTGAAAACAACCCATTCAGAATGCTTGACAAAGTGTATTTTCAACAGTTATACAACTGTTTTATCTTTCTGTAAAATTAGCTGATATATTATTTTTCAATTATATAATAGCCAATATGTCATGTCAATAAATTATTAAACTTGTCCAAATATTGTAGCACTTCAACATGTAATGCAGATACGAACTGTTGAAAATACCAGAACATTGAATACGAAGTAAATTAGTGTAAACCATGAACATTAAATACAGTGTAGTCATACTGTGAAAAATGGCTCCGTTAGATTTGGGTATATAGAGCATAAAACGGATGTTGTTACAACCTATCTTTTATGCAGCAGTGGATTGTAAACCTACCTTGATACTACGTCCTGCAGGTAAGGGTGACTGGAAGACAAACATTCCAGTGTCATAAGAAAGTATATTAAAGTATCGTTCACATTAAAACACTTATGTAGTAATCACATTCCCAATATGGTAATCTCTTTCTACAAATATTGAAGAAAACAGTAGGTACCAAGTAGGCCGGCAGATTAGTTCAAATGAAAAATAAATATAAAGATGGCTATCTGGCATGGATGTCTAAGTTAAGAACAACAATCTAATATATATATTTTGACAAAATAGGCACTCACGACCTTGCTGCTAGGCTAGTGAACCTGGTTTCAAATTATTGTTCAAAAGTAGAGTAGGACTGACGCCGAGAGTGTAGAACTGCCATTGAGAGTGTAGGACTGCCATTGAGAGTGTAGGACTGCCACTGAGAGTGTAGGACTGCCATTGAAAGTGTAGGATTGGACAGTGTGTATTGAACAACAAATACTGCAATGACAATGTACATACACACCAGAGTGATGAGCCAATACATCAACCTACTGCAGTGACCACTGTCGTCGTCTTAACAGCTTTAAAGCTGCTATTGGCTTCCGTGTTTAACTAGTCCTTTTATCTATCATGTATCTATGCAAGGTTAGGCTGTCATTGTGCCAAAGCTCTCACCTTAAGATATCCTCACCTTAAATATAATAATAAGCCTAGCTACAATATAAAGAATTTCCAAGTAAGCGAAATAAACAAGTTCGTCCGAAACAGCTTAGGCCAGCGTGGTTCGGATGGCATTCCGGGGATGCAAAATTGTTTCCCGAGGTCAGTTATGAATATTAACCAACTTCCAATGGCTGCCGCATTTGGTTAAGGCCACATATTGATGAGTAACGGAAGGAGCCAACCGGAATTTGGTTGGGAAAAACATTTAATTTCCGTGCGATGCACGAAGTCGCACCATCATTTATTGGCAACATGTTTCACTGTACAGGTCGGGCCACCAGCTTCGCTCCGCCAGTAGTTGTCCTATGACCATACCCACTGATTTCTAATAATTATTTTATAGTGATCAGTGACTGTCCCAGCCACAGTTCTAGAACATTTTTATAATTATAATCTGGTATCTAGATTATCTGTCAGGGGTGAGATTTAGCAAGTCATGGAAGGTAGTAGACAGTCGGGCTACCAACATTACAAAGTGAAGTAGTCCGACAGCTTCTTAGGTAGCCCACTTGCTAATCAATGCTTGGTGATAGAAAGTAACTACTTTGAAAATAGAATGTATGAAAGACATAAACAACAAATACAAAAATAAAAAACAAATAGTTTTGAAACATTTTTTTTCAAGGCAGGATCAATACAATGTAATACATTATACTGAATAAAATACAGTATACAATTGTGCACATGTGACAGATTGTTTTGTTTTCACAACATGGTACACCAACAGTCTATGCATCACAGGACATCAGGTCCTGTGAACTTAGGCAAAGTCAATACAGTTTTTTCTATCTGGTCGTTGCTGTTGTATAGCTCAATATATTTTTAGTAACATTTTATCTTCAGCATTTAGCAGTTTGAAACTTGTTAGTTATGGATCATTGTCTGTGTTAAACGACGCAAATGTACTTGTTAAGGTTGAGTAATCTCCATATAATAGTAATGCAAAAAACTGTGCTAGCATTTGTAATGTCCTTCAAGTAGCTACCTACCAAAGATAAAATTGAGCCTAAATAGACCATTGAGGCAATCGGATGGTAATTATAAAGCGTAGCATATCAGAATCAGTGCCATCAAATTAGACATATTGTTTTCTTCCAGATAAGAAAATGAATTCTAGAACACTTTTATACTTATAATCTGGTATCTAGATTATCTGTCCACTAAATCTCAACCCTGTCTGTCCACTTGCGTGTTTGACATTGTGTTTTATTATTACTTTGTTCTAGTCTGTTTTATGCATGAAAATTTATTCTAGTATGTTTTATGCATGAAAACTTTGTCGTTTTGCTTTATAATATTTTTATTAGCTACGATATAATATACTTATAATCTATACATTTTTGTGGGGCAAGTTCAAACTCAGCAAGGCCAGTTCAAAATGGAACTGGGCCAGTTAAAAAAAACTTGGGCGTTCAAGTTTTTGCTAGTTTCAGACACTGTAAATGGCCATCAAACGTTGAATAATGGTATTGATTACTTGATAGAGGGAAGCTTTATCCATGAACAAAACTATATGTATGTAATTATTATTAAAGTTAACTTTATTTATAGAAAACATACAAAGCTATTTGAGTATGGCGGAATCATATTTTGAGTGTTTAAAAAAATTACTTCCTTTGAAGTTCAGTGATCTTAGTGTGAAAAAAATGTGATTTTAGTGTGAAAAAAATGTATTTCAAATGCATATTGTAATCACAATTCACAATTTTAACTGCTAATTTGCTTTTCAGTTTGAATGTGCACATGTATCACAATGTTTATTTTAGCATCTTGCCCTGTACTTTGAAATTATAGTTCTTTGTGTACGTACTGAAACCATGTAAAGAGTGGGTTTGATTTTTGTCTGTGATTGAATTAGGGGTATTATTGAATACACGAGCGATGATGATATATAATGCTTTAGAGTCTTATGATTATATTAATTATTCAGGAAGGTTTCTGCCTATATATGTTTAGTAACATTCTAATTACTGTAGTTTAACGATATCTTCACCATTTAGCAGTTTGAAACTAGTTAGTTATGGATCATTGTGTGCATTATACCGAGTGTTTGAGTTGTACAGTTTCAATACGATAGATTGCGGAATGAAAGATCACAACTTGGTTAATATTCCAAAGGAGCATGACATCTTAGGAGATATTTTATCAGTGTGGCTATTCCATTTGATTTATTTATTGTCTATCACAGGAAATTTAAATTACCTGTGGATAATGAAAAAGCATGTTAGTAACCTTTAGCCACACACTTATTTTGTTGAGCTCAGTACTGAGTTCATGGAAATTAGTCTGTGTTAAACGACTCAAATGTACTTGTTAAGATTGAATAATCTGCATATAATTGTAATGCAAAAAAATTGTGCTAGCATTTGTAATGTCCTTCAAGTAGGTAGCCCAAAGATAAAATTTAGCCTAAATGAATCATTGAGGCAATTGGATGGTAATTATAAAGCGCAGCATATCAGAATCAGTGCCATCAAGTAACTTAGTTAAAGTAACTGAGTCATTCTCTAAATAACGTACCCTTTCGATGTAGAAATTTTTGCAGAGGCAACACAATCAGATAATATCCTGCTGTGGCTGAGATGAATTCTCACCTTTCACTTTCAGACGTAGACATACTGAGTGGACAGAGCTGAATCTGGCAGATTCATGTAATTCCAGGGTTCTGTTATTTATGACATCATCTCAGTTTTGTCACTGGTGTTATGGACAAACCATACCGGCTTGTATGATATACAATGATCTATTCTATGGGCAGTGTGTCGTATCGCTATTTTATATACAACAAACTAAGCTAAAATAAATTTTCACGGCAATTTTTTTTATTTTACACGTGATCGCATGTTAGAAAGCACATGGTAATCAGTATCAATAGCATGCAACTTCTTTGAGAGGGCTAGGACAGTAGTTGATCATTAAATGGAACTATTCAAAACGGCACACAACATATTTCGATAATAATTCCTTTGATAAGTAAAAAAAATAGGTGTGTTTCCGGTAACCCGACCCTAACTAAATTGGAATGGCAGATAAAAAAAATTAGGGTCGGTCCTACTTTGATCTTCTAATATTTTAATCAACGTTTGTTTTGTTACATTTAATACCAAGTTTTTAAACCCACAAGAAATACTTAAGTGAGTATATGATGAGAGAATTGGTCCGCATGCTGATTTGCGGACTTTCTAATATTTAACCCAATCAGCGGTCTTGTTACACGTTAGCTGTCGTCTTGATATACATGGCAAGAGCCAAGACAACATCCACTACATTTATCAGGATGTCAAACAAAACGTTTGCCATACCAAAGTAGTTGCCTTTGTAGGTGTAAGATGACAAGTCGACCCATAGACAGGTAACACCAACAAAAAGTGTGCGCTAATATATCTTTTTACAAAATGTGTCAATTATTATATATCTTTTTTAAAATGTGTCAATTTGTATGAAACGAACCTAATGTGAGGCATCGCACCAGAAAAAAATATAATCTAATTAAAAACAGCAAAGACATAAAAGTATGCTATTTGGAGAATGACCCAACTATGTAAAATACTGTTTATATATCCATTAATTACCATAATATAATAGTTTGTTTGATATGCTTTTATGATACTGTGTATCACGTCTAAAAATATTGTTTGAGGAATATCTCCTTTATCCTTTCCACAAGTACTTCTGTCAATGGGTCCAAGTGCTGCTGCCATAGAGTGTTTCTGTCTGAATCTATGTTGACTTTTATAGAATAGTCACTGATTTTAGAAGAATGAGATTATTCTTTATAAAGTATTCCGAACACTTGCCGAAAGTATCAACATTTTTTTTAGTAAATTTTTTTTTAAATGATGGGAAACAATAATTTGATCAATGCAGTGTCCACCAGCATTATTATACTGTGGTCATGGAGCCCACAACTCTCAGTGTCAGTCCTACTCTTTCAGTGTCAGTTCTACACGCTGATAAAAATATGTCCATATAACTTATTTTCTCACCTGCATAGTTCTTCCATAGATGGCCTGTCATCTGGATTAGCTGTCAACATTCTCTACTAGGACTGATACCGAGATAGTAGGACTGACATTGGGAGAGTAGGACTAACACTGGGAGAGTAGGACTGACACCGAGAGAGTAGGACTGACATTGGGAAAGTATGCCTGACACTGGGAGTGTAGGACTGACATGGTAATTATAAAGTATTTAGAAAGGTTACTACTGAGAGTGTAGGACTGACACTGAAAGCGTAGGACTGACACTGAGTGTAGGACTGACACTGAGAGAGTAGGACTGACACTGAGAGTGTAGGACTGACACTGGGATAGTGGCGCTGACACTGAGAGAGTAGGACTAACACTGAGAGAGTAGAACTGACACTCAGAGAGTAGGACTGACACCGAGAGAGTAGGACTGACATTGGGAAAGTATGCCTGACACTGGGAGTGTAAGACTGACACTGAGTAGGACTGACACTGAGTGTAGGACTGACACTGAGAGAGTAGGACTGACACTGAAAGAGTAGGATGGGCTTCTTGACAGCAGTATCGTAATGCTGATGCATACTGCATAGATCAAAATACTACCGTTCATGTGTATTGTGTTTGTACAGCAACATAAGTGAAAGTGAATTAATTTTCTAGATAATAGTAGTATTACCCAGCCACAACGATCATTGTTTGTGTTCATACACTCTCTGCAGACACAACTACACGCTGATTAGAATGTATCCGTATAACTTAATTTCTCACCTGCATAGATCTTCCATAGATGGCCTGTCATCTGGATTAGCTGTCAACATTCTCTGTACTAGGTCGAGAGCCACGGTGTTGTTCACACTCAGGTTTGGCTTGTCATCACAAATGTTCGATTCAATGTCAGTGTGGCTGGCAGCATGATACGGGTGTGTCCCTTGAGAGAGCATGTAGTGCGTCAACATCCCAGATACCTACAAGTCACACAATAAAGCTCATTGTTGCAACTTTTGTAAAAATAAAAATGTAAATATTGCCATAATAAAGAAGGCCATTTAGTTGGACCCAGATATTTTTGGTTTGAAAACACAGAAGCTAGTATGTTTTAATAGTAACAACCCCATGTAACTGGTAAATGTTAATGTTAGTCTGTTTTGATTTGGCATCACACCAACACATCTACGTATACAGGTCACTGGATAGTTAGATGCTGCATGTATGGTTCTGAAGTTTGAGTTTACACGGATGTGTAACAATCGGTCGCTCTAGTGCAAGTGATGGTTGTATCCAAACAGGACCAAAGACAAATTGCTGCAGTACATGCCAGTGGAATGGACCGCAATTGATCCAATCACCCGTTTGATTGACAGATTGCGAAGAGGATGCCAGGCGGCAATTGATCACATCGAAGGCCATACCCATTATTCATTGTTTCTGTGATTAGATCATTTGTGAGTAAACATTGTAAACAACAATGTAATTTGATTTGTTTTATTTCCAACACCAAATATTACTTGGTGCCGGAAACAGTTGTTTACAAAACTCTGGAAGTTTGTATGCCAATAAATGTATGTCCCGGAGATTAAAATATCCGTCATTTGATGTTCAATGAACACAAAATTGAGTACAAAATGTGAATTAATTTCCTTTTATTATCCACGAATAGTGCTTTATCACCACCACCTGTACAGGAGTCCAACGTAATTATTAATTTGTCTCAGTAAATAAATATACTTTCTTTCTTTTGTATTCCTTTGGTATGTTTGTTTTGATGGGTTATATATGCAAAGGGGTGTAACAATAGGTCGCTCTAGTGCAAGGCAACCAGGTGGGAGGTTTGCGTGGGGCAGGGTCGAATGGCTAATAATCTCAGTCATTTTGATCACCACAGCTTGCACTTGTATACGGGCATTTAAACTATTCAAGCACGTTCCAGGACCAGTCGTCCATATTGGCCACTTTCAAAGGCTATCTAGGCCTTAACAAGTTTATGTTCTCTCAAATGATGTGGATAAAAGCACTGCTATTAAAGCAAAACTAATTTCAATTTCGTCAATATACATACATATACAGCTATGGTAGATGTTGCTTGTAGGTGTCAAACAATTTTACGTGAATGATAATAGCCTATTCTGATAAACAGTATGATAATACATATGTATGAGATGTCATGTCATCAAATATTAATTTTAGTGTTACTAGCCTGGACGTCTGCTGAAGATTTGTACTTGACTTGATTACCAGGTTTGCATTGAAGCACCTCTTTTGCTTTCCAGTTCTCAGTTCCTGTACAACAATAACATGGCTAATATGGAGTAGCAACTGGCTTATGTGGCAATGTGCACATACAAACATTATCAAATATACGTAAAACTTATAAAATATATATATATATATATATGGAATACGATGGAAGTTGCTTGTAAGAGACTTGGTCGAATTGTTCCTTATATCGATTGGATTTTTTATTTACTGATCATGTAAATGGCAGCATTGTGAATATGTTTAAAACAAAATTGACAAAAATCTCAGAAGGGTGGGTTACACATATATGAAGATTTGCTGGACTTTCAATAAGCCAATGGCTTCCTTGTCCACTCACCATCTGTTTGTTTTTGCCTCAGATGGTAATTTTGTTAAATCTTGAATGAGGGATGGTGACTAAGGTGACAATTCAGTGACAAATACAGATACACAAGTGGATGTATAGACAAACCTGGATTTAGCTCCATTCAATGACCAATAACATGTTTACTTTAATATATGAAAATGATGTGGTTCCTCGTTATCTATAGTTGAAACAGGTGCTTGAAGGGTCGTATTGGTAAAACAAATGTTAAACAAAAAGAGACAGAGACCAAACATGTTTCACAAACCTGCTGGTTCACAGGAGTAAAAGCACTCGCCAGACTTCAGTGAATAACTGATTCCAAAGTCAGCCAACTTCAAGTGACTCTCACCATGATCATCGCACATGACTAGCACGTTTTCAGGCTGCAACATAAAAGTAGAATACTTATGGGTGGCATTAATACATCAAGAGACAATGACATATTAACCCTTTCAGACACCACTTTTGCAACAAAATGTTGCCAAAGGAATACAAGTATTTTACATACATTCAATATTATGTTATTGTGCAAAGGATATTGCCTAATAACATAATACAAGTAACATATAAGAGCCAGAAATGTATACATTTTCTGACAGCTGAATGAATCTATACAGCCAATTACAGTTTATTGATGAAAACGCATCAAGCACGACAACTGTGGTTGAAACAATAACATGTGCGACAATTAAAACCACAAATGTTCAAAATGAAAAAGGTTTGTTGAAATAAATGTCCACTTCTTGCAGCAAAAGCTGACCATGTCATTAAACAAGACAAAAAAACAGTGAAGGCAATTTGTCCCACTGTCATGTCACTGCATTATTTGGGAAGTTCCACAAACAATGACATCATCCGTAATTACATTATCCAGTATGTTAATATTCCATTCACCTTGTCAACCAAGATGTTCATACTGCACAACAATAACTTCCAAAATGTTTAATGCACTAATGTGATGGTTGTATCCAAACAGTACCAGACAAATTGCTGCAGTACATGCCAGTGGAATGGACCGCAATTGATCCAATCACCCATTTGATTGACAGATTGCGAAGAGGATGCCAGGCGGCAATTGATCACATCGAAGGCCATACCCATTATTCATTGTTTCGTGATTAGATCATTTGTGAGTAAACATTGTAAACAACAATGTAATTTGATTTGTTTTATTTCCAACACCAAATATTACTTGGTGCCGGAAACAGTTGTTTACAAAACTCTGGAAGTTACCTTTTTGTGAAGGGCACAGGACACATCCAGCACAGCTATTATTAGTATATGTTTTTATGGCACCCACGTATGATGTCAACATGGTCATGTAAATGTCATGTTCTGTATTAAGTCACAAAAGATAATATTAATATGATGACTATTAATATCAACATTGTTGATGATTGATGTCAAATTGAACGAGCGGTCCCCAAACTATTGTTGCATGCCTTTATTTCTTGGCACGACATCATCATGTAAAACGTAGTTTCAGTAGTTCATAACTCATGGCCTGTAGCTAGTTTGCAATGGGAATCAGTTACAACAATCTAGGGATTCACCACCTGAATTGGAGGTTAAAAATTGCATAGATGAAAAAGACAAGTAACGTATATTTGTTCATTATTAACGCCTACATAGAAATAATTAAACAGATTTTCTGTTCGGCGTGACATGCCATCACCATTGCTATTTTAATGGTGTTTAGAATTTAGGTACTGTTGAGGCCATCATTGATAAATACATTCCCATAAAAAAACAAGGCAAATGGTCAAGGAAGAACCAGCTGTCAAAAGAGGTTATTACTAAATTGCATCCAAACAAGATGTGTGGTGGATCTATAAGTATATATGACGCCTTCGCTAGATGGGGGTAGTGTAATATACACATCATAGGATAGGGACGGCACCCAATATAACACTGATTGACCAATAGTAATCACAGGCATAATTTTGAAAAGTAACGTCATATCAGCACATATATATCTACTTCATCTTTTACTTAGAACACATTTACTAGAGAACAAAACACGACTGATTACTGGCCAGTGTGTTAGGGCCTAGGATCAACAAGCCAATGACACAAAAGGCAAATATGTATTTAAAGTTTTGCAGATAATCTTATCGCATTGGTCAATATTTCAAGAAATAAATGTGAAACTCACAGATAAATCACGGTGTAACACTTTTCGATTATGATGGAGATACTGCAGGGCTTGGAGAAGGTCTCTGACCATGGTGGGAGTCGTGATGTTCCCCATCTCAATCCACTCAGCTAGCGTGTAGTCACACAACTTTGTGGCAAAGTAATCAACTCCTCTGGCAGTCTCTTTAGTCTAAAACGACACTGAATCTATCGAATAGGCCCTACATAAAAATAAGTCTCAAGAAATGTTTTTTAGAACCATGAATAACATTATTTGCATAAAACAGTGACCTCTCACTGAACTAACAAAACTATGGTTGCATAAACTACATACTAATCAACACACAACCACATCATAAAAACATGTTTATCATTAATTTAAACACCGGCGCATTACAGTACAATATTCCAGTATGGTGTTTTTGTTCACAATTTGTTACAGTGCATCCTACTGTAAAAATAAACAATGTATAAGCGTACAGTGCTATTACAATAATTTATATAATTTACATTGCAACTTTAAGATGGGAGGTAGAACAGTTATTATAAGTGTGGACTTGTTATACAAATGGTTTTTTTTCAGGTGATTGACTGGAAACACTTTTACACATTTTTAATGATGCTTCACACTTTGGAAGTGTGAAACATCATCCTTATTTGCAAAAACATCCTCCTCCTTTGGTAAACATTAAAAAAGTATTAAATTTTAATACGTGATGGGGATTTCTACCAAGATCAACCAAGATTTAATGTTTTCGTGCAGCATTGTCAAAATATGACGTTATTCTATGCATTTGTTTACGTCGCAAACATTAATGTAAATATGCCCTTCTATGTCAAAAATTAATGAATGAGCAAATAATAATAATGACACATGGTAATTATTTCAATGCAAAACGTGTGCTGCTAATGGAGTATTAACTGACTAACTATTATCTCACAGAGTAAGTTATTATCTTCCATTCCGTTCCATTTTTCGTATACCAGATTACTGCAATAAAGAAAATTCTAATAAATAAATTACCATATTAGAACAATCTCAGTAGTGCTGGCATTAGCAGTCTTAACAATAGGCAAATTATGGAGGTAGGCAGCTTCTATATATTATAAACAACTATAATAAAAAATCAATCTGTTTTGTAATTATGTATTGAAAGAATGTAAAACTTTACCAAGTAAGACACAATGTTGGATTGATCCAACTGCACCAAAATGCTAGCTTCGTTCTTTCTTTCTCTTTTTTGTTCTGTGTCACTTGGTTGCACTACTTTGATAGCTGCCTTTCTTCCATCATTCAGGAGGCCTACGTAGACATCTGTTCCGTGGCGCCTACAAATCAATCAATCATGTTATTATTAGTGTAACACTTAACTGGAGGAATCAGTGAGCAGCTCCAAACAGAAATCAGGGAGGGGAGTCCCAGTGCACGTGGAATTCAACAGGTGGAATGCTTAGGGCAAAGCCTGGCAACAACCATGTTTAAGGCATCGCGTATTTACATGTTTTAGAGCAAAACAAGACATATTTACGGAAGACCCAACGAGCAACATCAATGCCAAGTTTAGACTGACAATGGGCAGCGGTGGATGTAGACAGGTTTCATATTTTTATAGAGATGGGAAGGGATTCACCTTGAAGTGAAATCTGAGTTGGTCGACATCCATAGTAGACATCTATCCACACAGTCATCAATATGCATGGCAACACACATATTTTCATTATTCCTTAAATGTCAGCCTGGAACGTCCATAAAGAATGGAAATATGCTAAAGTGAACACCTGTTTAAGAAAGCATACTGATCAGAGTGTAGGAATCACAGAGGTATGTCCCTCCTCTCAGTTGCTGACAAAGTATTTGCAAGAGTGCTCCCTAAATTGGCTTACAGTCCACATTGCAAATATCAAGAAGAATGATTGACAGCAAGAGATATATACATATATTATTTTTAGTGGAAATCCTTAAAAAAATTTTTTTTATTTAAATAGTGACATCTATTCTTTAAATACGTTATTATTTGTTGTTTGTGATTTTAGAATGCAGATGCTTGTATTCTAAACATGCGATATTCCAGCCATTTATTGAAAAATGGATATATTTGGATATTTCAATTGGTATTGGGGAAAACTACAATCATAATTAATCCAGGATACTCACTGTACAGGAATTTTGAAACACTTGTCAGTGCATAGCCGAATTGTCTTCAGCCCATCAACCAGTTCACCTCGTGGTTTGTTCTTCAGTGCATCTAGTTCCTTGTTCCACCGCTTGCTCTCTTCCACCCATTCCTAAAAAATAGATGCATTATATATTCAGAGAAAACAAATTTGTGACAGCCATATTTGGTGACATACAGGGCTTTATTAGTTAACTGCCTGAAGGTATACGTGGTTGTATGTATGTGGCCACAGAAGGATACAGGTTACACAATCCATGTTAAAAACTAACACATGTTGTCTGGTCGGTTAATCCCTGCCAGACCATCTGCCACCTTTCATACTTTGTTGACATGTTCCAACAACAGGTCAGTACAGATCTGATTGAATGTTTTATGTGTAGTTTTCACAACAAAGTTTCCATCCCTGAACTATTGGTATACAAAACATTAATATGATATAATATATGTGAACGTTGGGATTGCATTCAGTATCTTGTATACAGGGACCGAACGTAGGTGCCTATTTCAGGCTCGGAGGTATTTCCGGTGCGTGACACAACGGCGTTCAACAATGGACATGATGCTGGTTGCACTGTGCAATAGACCACATCCTACAAGATGATGGTACTAACCGTTGTGCAACAGTTGTTTATTTTGCAAAATCGCAACAATGCCCTAAAACAGCTCACAACACGATATCTGCCGCAACCCATTCACCACCAGGTTTTGTCATTTTGATGAACAAACAGAATAACTGTTAATCGCATGTGTCTTTCTAATGCCTATCTTTACAAATAATGCCTATTTTTTTTA
The DNA here is from genome assembly GCA_009193005.1 of Lamellibrachia luymesi. NCBI lineage: Eukaryota > Metazoa > Annelida > Polychaeta > Sabellida > Siboglinidae > Lamellibrachia > Lamellibrachia luymesi. Next base: position 43,104 of record SDWI01002154.1, read on the forward strand.
TACAAATAATGCCTATCTTTACAAATAGGTCATGAAATACTGATGTATTTTGGCATGTTTTGTGTTTTTTGTCAAGTATGGCTTTGAAATTGATATAGATATTTACTTCTAATATATGCATGATTATTCCTGACATTCTAATACCAAATTTAGCTGTGTAGCTCTATAATTAGTAGACACTTCAAAATACACTTCAAATACACACACACAAACCCACACGATATTAACTTGCAAATAACTATATAAACTGCCCACATATGTTCCCATCATAATACAACTATATTTTAAACAACTAACCAGAGGCTCGGGTGAAGATGCTGGTCCAGTTACCTGAAATCATATGGGAAAGAAATGCAAATGAATTTTTGTACAACAATGTATAAGACAAGGACATTACATATGTGGATGTTGATTAGTTTGTGGATTTCTGCATTACAACAAGTACCAATGTTCGTGTGGTAGGTCATTTTGAGTGTATAACCAAACCTTTAAACCAAGGCAATTTATATATGTAAGTAAATCGTTGCTGCAGCCTTCGGGTGAAGGCGCAGTTGATCATTAATCAATACTGATATACTATGTATTTTCCCGGTTGACAGGTAACCATAATAATATCTTTATATCAAAAACTGTGCGCGATTCCCAACTCTGTAAATCAGCATGCACTAATGTCAAAGATGTAGCTTTTGTGACAAGCTATGGAATTGTACTACGTACATAAGGATATATATAGTACTACCGTACATAAGGACATATATAGGCCATATTCTGTTTAGATCACTATGAAATCGATACATACTAAAAACCTTCTTCACCTCATCTGCCATGATGACGCAATCAGTGGTACTGACAACCTCACTGTTTTGTTGACCCACTGTCAATGTGCAGAAATAACTTTCTGCTGAACTTGTTTTACCGCGTTTCAACACAAATGAACAACTGGGATTCGTTTGTTCCCACACATTCAAGAAACCTAGGATCTACAAAAAACAATGAAGTATAAGTAAATTATAAGTATGGAGTGCATGTGACTTGTTGAAGCTATTCAGCGTGACATGGTTTGCTTTATTCTGTTTGTAGCAATTCCCATTAAGCTCAGTTTTGCATTTCATCAGAGTGCAACTAACATTTTACATAAACTATTCCTGTTATGACAACTATCATTAGTCTTGCAATACACTTGCAATAATAGTGTATAACTATATGTTAGGTTTTAGATAACTTTACTTGCCTTGTCAGATTCCTTCAAAGACCAATCCGGGGCCACTTCGCTAATGGAAATGGAAATATTATCTCCGGGTATAACGGTGCCATCTTCAGATGTTCCATTGTCATGTATGACGAATTTCAGCTCCTTGTACAGTACAACATTGTCCATATTTGTTCTCTCAAGTCTGAATTTCTGAAAATATAAACAAAGCCATGCACCAGTTAATTGTGACTCATTTTTGAACAGATCAGTAAGTAATATGCAATCAAGTATTACTTATATAAAACTGTTAAACACATTTAACTTTTTTCTAGTCAGCTAACTGACCAGAAATATATATAATATATATATATATATATATATATATATATATATATATACAATCAGGGTTGACATATGTAACGATTTTTTACTAAATACTTTTACTTGTAATGAAGTAGTTTTGAATGGGTATGAAAATATTGATAGAAATATGTTTTTCTCTCTCAAGAAAGATAGCCGAACTAGAGGACAAGGTAAAGTTAGTAAAGAATCAGTGTAGATTGGATATCAGGAAGTACTCATTCTCACAGAGGACAGTAAATGAATGGAACAAATTATCTACGGATTGTATAATCTAGCAGCGTGAATATGTTTAAAAACAAGTTGGACACATATCTCAGGAGGGCGGGTTACACGTAGATGAACACTGATGGACTCTCGATAAGCCAATGGCTTCCTTGTCCACTTGCCATCTGGGCCTTTGGCTTGGATGGCAAATCTTGTTAAATCTTGTTAAATCTAAAGTAACGTGACTTTTTATTTTTTTTACTTTTATTTACTACGCAATATATTTTTTTTACATTTTTTGCGAAATTGCTGCTGCCAGTGGTGCTCCACCATCAATGACATTTCATAAACTGTGCCTAGTCGCCAGGCCAAAAGCTATTAATATCATCCAATCGCAGGCCAGTTTGCGATCATATCTGCATACAAACCTCTCTTTGGGAAATCAACGCAACCACTGTTTTATATATAGGTCAGTGAACAAAGTCTGCCAAATATTGGCATAGGTCAGGTCAAGGCCGTTGACATAAAATGTCACTTCGAGCACACAACAATTGAACGCCATTTCAAACCATGATGCAAATGTCTCCGTTGCACCATATAAACTATTAATAAGTAAGTTTCCAATGCATTTTATAAATATTACAATTTGCGATTTTGACATTGTGTTGATAATCCCCATACACTGACACAATTCTGATATTTGCGAGTGAACGCGCATTGTGGATCGAGAACTTCACCTATTTTCGCCCATTGTCAGCAACGGCCTTATCGGCTTACGTCAGCATTAAACAGCGTTTTACTTTCACGAATAAAATTCATATTGAGATGTTTAATAAATTCATAATAATGATTACTCTACAGAACTAAAGAGTAAAGAATTGATACTCTCCCATTTGACCCATCAATGGTTTATTCAATCAAGCTGACCCATAATATCAGGGACAGAGACAATCTTAACTGCAATTAGCAACAGCAGTCCTTTGTTGCACTGGTCTGTCTTTTGATCAATTCCAGCCCCAGCTGGTACCAAGTAACCAACCCAGTTAGCTGCTAAAGTGTGTTGTTTCAATGTTTGCGTGAGTTCATTTTACTATGGGCAGTGCTAGGTAGTATTACCTCTGATCAGTTTCCCTGAGAGGCTACTACTAGTACTGGACCGACCCTCTAAATACAATTACACCTGCGTGTACACCAGTATTGAAAAACCTGCACTGGTTACCTGTTAACTATCATGTGCAATTCAAAATCCTGATGCACACATATAAAGCCCTACATGGACAAGCTCCAGGGTATATATCGGACATGCTGAATGTGTACCAACCAAGAAGAACGCTACGATCCATGGATTCAGTGACACTAGACGTTCCAAGGGCTAGAACAGTTACTTACGGTGACAGAAAATTCCAGTGTTCAGCAGCTAAGTTGTGGAATGCGCTACCTGTTCACATTCGTGAAGCAAAAACACTGAACACTTTCAAGAAGCTGCTAAAAACATATTTGTTCCTGGCTCATTTTGGTGCTTAACTCTTTCTAGTCAGTTTTTCTCTTTTTTTTATTACATTTTTAAAACAGTATATACATATTTATTTTATTATATCCAGTCTTCTATAATATTTAATATTTTTATCATGTTATCGTTTTTATGCTTTGTTTTTACTGTCTATGATTATTGTATTCAATGTGTACAGCGCTTTTGAGCAGGCTTTTATGTATGAAAAGAGCGCTTTATAAGTTCGGTATAATAATAATAATACATATCCTGTTCTGCAATTTAGCTCCTCTCATACCCCAGTGGAACAGGTCGATAAAAAGACAGGTTGTGCCTCATCATTAATTTAGTTCTGTATTTGACTGACATTAGTTGAAGTTGTGAGCTCTCATTAATGATAATGTAATTTTCCAATTATTATTATTATCATTATCTCGTGCTTATTACATCATTTTTTTGCATCTGCAAGGTGTTATGGGCTGTTTCCCCACCATTGCTATAACTTTGACTGTGTACCTCTACTGCCGCAACATGAACACAGCACACTTCAATCTTTCTGGTATCATCTCCATTGCCATGGCTGGTAATGTAGATTAAAGCTGTGAAGTGATCAGCAAGCTTCTTCTGCCCAGATCTCCGGTTGACAAGTGTGTATGTGGAGAAATGATCAATCATGACGCTGCACTGGTTGGTCGACCCGGCCACATTCTCATTTATTGATGACTTGTACATTCTCCACGACACAGCTTCGTCTACGTCGTTCTCACTGGAAAGTTAGACGTGCAGTCATATTTCCCTATGACATCTTTGAAGGTCTTATAAACAACACTTCTCAATAAAAGTAGGCGACATGTTAATGAAACATTTCTGGGCAGGGATAATATGATACCGTGATACATTCATTCTGCCATGTTTACACTTCCCATTGTTAAGAAATGCGGTAAGATGTTTGAATAGTCACGTATGTTTATAATTTTAAAAACATACAGCATTCAAATTGTCAATTCAACTGCATAGAACACATATAGTTACATCATAAGTAATATACATATTGTATTGTTGTTTTTGACCATGGGACATATAATGTGTTATACGAGAAAACTTGAAAATCCAGCAGATACATAAAAGTTGCAAATATCTGTCAATTACACAAAACGAAATAATCTACAATGTACATCTTCGGTAAATAATTTTTTGGAGAAGAAAAAAGTACTTAGACATTGATAGAGGAGAATAACTGTGGGTTAATATTCTTTCAAGTCTACAATATTTGTAAAAGTAATATGGACAGTAAATCACATATCACTACTATGTAGTCATAATTATTCATAGGTTCTCGGGTTATCGAGAAACTACTAGCAAACAAAATTCCATATTCGTACTAAACTTGGACATTAACTCTATATACTATTTAATTTATTAATTTAAACAATTTCCCGTAAACTCCAATACCTGTAAATAGGTTTTCCATCAATAAATGGAAAAGGCCCAAACTCGAATAAATCAAACCAAAATAATACACACTGCTGATGAACGTTATTAAATGTAAAAAGAACAATATTTTACATTTTGTATTGTTGCTATAAAAATGTAATGTATATATATTAGGAAATCAAGATGTAGTCTCCTTATCTTTATCAATCAGCCAATCAGTAATGCATTCCCAACGAAGTATTTGTGGTATTGGTGTTCTCCATGTTATTAAAATAACTTGTACATGTGGCAAAATAATGAACAATACAATAAATACATTATATTACGCTTAATTATGTAACTTGCCTTTCACATGATTTCTGCAACTTTCTACAATTTTGATCTAGCCGTGTTAATGCGATGTTTCCAGTTCAGATCGTCACCAATAAGTACACCCAGAAATTGTGTTACATGTACTCTGGTTTATTGTTTGTTATTTATGTATAGATTAATCTAAACATGTGGCGTACGCTTCATGAACAATGTATAATTGTGTTTTGATAGGTTCAGTGGTATTTTGTTCACAACAAACCATAAAAGTATCCATAATTTAGCATGTTCTCTACTAAACATATGTATCATTGTTCTAAATAGTTGTTACCGACATAAACTATATCTGTATCCTCAACAAAAACAATGAATTGTACTAGTGGTGATATGTTGTATAAATAGTTAACATAGAGGACACATTACCTTGATCCCAAAACAGTCCCCTGCCGAACTGCACATAATGTCTAATAACTCCGAGACACACACGTCAGTATTGACAAATTATTTCGTTGTGGCGTTTAATCCAATCATTTGCTACTCCACGCACACCATACTAGTTATACTGGTTTATCAGGATTGCATGATCTACTGTATCGAAATCCATTTTATCAACTAATACACTAATCGCATGTTTTTACTGTCCATACCATTTGACATTTCCCCTTTCAAAGTATTACTGCGCATGACAAATGCATATACCTACCTACACAAGACCTCCAGGTTTGGTAGTTCTTGCAACACTGTTGCGCGACTGTCATTAAATGAGAGTGTGACAGGCTTCTTGAGCTGCAGTCCGTGTGGCAGACAGTGGATTATGGGTCCAAACAGGCGTTGATCATCAGTCAACTGAGGCATGTCGGAACTGTTGCAACTGATGGCTAATGTTATGGTGGGTTCTCTTTCCAGTGCACCTTCTGGGATGACCAGTGAGACATTCTCAAGCTGCAGAGTGTCACCACCAGGCCCCACCAGGAAGTTCCAGTAGAAGCAGTCATCCAACACTGCAGAAACAATGTAGAACATATCATGATCACCTATTTGATCTAGTCCAAAATGCTAACAGTCCTTCTAATGTAATTATAAAAATTTTCACTGTTGTGCTCTTTTGTGACAACATAATTGTAATGAGCGTATGTATAATTCATGTGTGACTTCTTTTTCTAAAACTATTTCAGTTCTGATTCTCAAAATCAACTAATTCCGTGTCTACAAATGCAAATGCCACTGACAGTATTGCTTTCACCTTTCTTAAAAACAGTTGTGACAAAACAAACAAGTAGAAAGTGAAGAACGTAAATGATTTGTCATTAAAGTAAAACACAAATATTGAAAGAATTTACATAAATAGATTTGAAACATCACTATACATATTTAGTCAGAACAGTGCGCATGATTTAGAACAGCATTACTTGTTGACTGGCTTCACATGATCATTTCATAAAGACGAAAATTGCACACTGCACTACAAACATAACTATGATGTACAACACTTTGTACTGATACACAACTACCATCCTGAATAACAGGCTCAATATGTACAAACATAACTATGATGTACAACACTTTGTACTGATACACAACTACCATCCTGAATAACAGGCTCAATATGTACGACGATTCGTCGGCGACTGTCTTACAATGTCGTGCAATGAGCACCACTCATCATCGTAGATTGTTAGCCAATCATATGCATGCATTCAGTCATGTCTGCCATCTTACTCACTAAGAGTAAGATGGGAGACATGTGGTTGGAGGAGAATGCTAGTCAATATATTGATCTCTAGTGAGCATCACTGTTTGGAGGCTCCCTGTTCTAGCCTAGTTTAGCCCACAGCCTCTTTGTCAACCCTTCTCGCTTACGTTACCTACGTTTTATTAGCAAGCCTCAACATCTTTAAGTTTTTGCTCAGCATCTTGTTTACGTTTGATGGAAAACCGGTAGGGTCTTGTTAGATCGACGACGGGTCCACAACAAATTTTATTTAAGATTCTTTCATGATGTCTGTAGTTTTGTCATTGTCGCATCGCATAGTGTGCGGCAGAATTTGGTACATCGAATACTTAACCCCGAAATTAATAGCATAACCCAAAATTTAGCTGTCACTAATTATTACAACTCAAGATGGGACCATTTTCTGTGTTAAACGACAAACCTAAAAACATAAAGCAGAATGTTTTTTACCTTTCGGCTTTAGCAGATGCATCCTATTTTGATTCCGTGTATCACTGTAATAGTCAACAAGGAAAGCTATCATTTCACTTGGTAAATAAATATCTCACACATTAGATTAAACCCAGTAAATAATAAATACATCAATACACATATTAGATTAGTTAAGTATAACACACAAACACTAATCCTCTAGAGTGCAATATGGCCGTGACATTGACACCGACAAGCATCTAAATAAACAAGACTACGACACGAACGGCACCATAAACAGTAGAAGACAAGGTCTCTTCAGAAAAAAGTCAGCCACAGAGAAGACGCAGTATGTATTTAATTCTCACGCTGAGTCACTGAGCTTAATATAGATAAAAGTATTTTGGTATTCCTAGTCATAAAATCATGGTGTTTTCCAGACACAATGACATTACAATTATGCACAGGGAAACTATAAAGAAACAGTGAGGGAGATGCAGTAGGAGTAGATTAGAACTTATAATAAACTAATACTTTATTTACCTTGACATCTGCTCTTCTGCAGCCACACTTTCGACTGTCTCCTGTAATTAAGCATTTTAAAAACATTCACAAAACTGTTTAGTATGGTACTAGAGTACAATGTCATTTGCCACTTACTGTCACGTCATAAGTTTGCAATATTTAATGTATGCATTTATTTGTAACATAGGAATAAAAATAATTAACATTATTTTATTAATATACAAATTAACCCAGTTAGATAATACGGTGTGTGAATTACTAAATAGGTTTCAACATTAAGGAAACCAACAATTGTATGTTTATAATATCAATACTGTTCTATTCCATATTGTACAGGACTGTCACGGAAACTTTTTCAAAGACAAAAGTGCCACAAATTCCAGACACTACAACCACCGAATTAGAATTCTTATACCACTGGTAGTTGGTAGTGTTTTGTTCTACCATGAGGCAATGTATAAGACCAGCTATTTCCTATGTTCCTAAACTAGAACCGCAGGGGTGTTACTTAGAGGTGCCTCAAGCAGAACAAGAGGCCACTAGTACAGACAAACCAATAACAAAACGTCCAGAAAATATCTCTGAAACAGGTTATAAATGCGTGTGTTTAAATGCTAGGAGTATAGTAAATAAGACAAATGAATTAAACATTATGGTAGAAGATACTGACCCTCACATAATTGGTATAACCGAATCATGGGCCAACATAGACATACCAGATGTTGAATTAGGACTGACAGGATACATAATGTTTAGGAGAGATCGAATAGGAAGAAGGGGAGGGGGAGTTATTTTATATATTAAAGAATCCATTCATGCTTATGAAATAAAATTAGAAAGGGAAGCAGATTGGGATGAAACTGTTTGATGCAAAATAGTTCCAGGAAATTAAAAATTAACTATTGGATTAGTTTACCAAAATCCAAACATAAATAATGACACAAAAATACAAAATGCTATAAAGGAAGTTAGTAAAGGGGAATGTGTCATAGTGGGAGATTTTAACCATGGACACATACAATGGAAATCTCTAGAGAGTACAGGGGGTGAGGACCAACAATCTTAATTCAGGATAGCTTCTTTACACAGCACGTGCTAGAACCAACCAGGGGAGATAATGTATTATATATAGTTTTGTTATAACAAAAAGAATTAGTGGACAATGTCAAAATACATGAACCATTGGGTAACAATGACCACAATCAAATACATTTTGACATCAATGTAAAATCAGAAAGTAAAAATAAAAAAACGTATAGGAGAAACTTCCACAAAGGTAAATATAAAGATATGAGAAAATACTTAGCAAAGCTAGATTGGAATAAAATGCTGATGAATAAGACCGCAAATGAATGTTGGATCATTCTAAAATATGAAATTGATCATCGATAAATTTCTTCCCTTGAAAACCAAGGAAAAACGGTCTAGATAGAAACACTTATCAAAAGAAGCTATTAGAAAAATAGTGTTCAAGCAAACTATGTGGAGGGTTTATAGGCGAACCAGAAAGGATGAAGAATATGCAAATTACAAAGAGACACTTAATGCAGCTACAACTGAAATTAGACAATCTAAAAAGAGCTACAAGCAAAAACTAGCATGTAACATAAAACATGACAGCAAGAGTTTTTATGCATATGTCAGAAGTAAACAAAACGTACAAGACAAGGTCGGACATAAGCCGATTAGGCATAAATTATTAAATTCATGTCAACGTGGATTCCTAAAAGCCAGGTCATGCTCAACAAATATGTTATGTTTTTGGAAGAAATCACTAAGTGAATAGACAAGGGATCGCCAGTAGATATTATCTACTTAGATTTTCAGAAAGCTTTTGACAAAGTGCCACATCAAAGATTACCTACTACTTAAACTAAAAGCCCATGGTATCAGGGATGGCATAATTGACTGGATAGAACAATGGCTGACTGACAGAAGACAGCGTGTTGTAGTATATGGAGAAGTTTAAAACTAGTTTTGAGTGGGGTACCACAAGAATCAGTATTAGGACCTTTATTATTCTTAATATATATCGATGACTTGGACGATAATATAACAAGTAATGTACCAAAATTTGCGGATGACACAAAAGTGTTTAGAAAGGTTAATACTGATGGTGATAAACAACATTTACAAAACGATTTAGACAGATTAGTGAAATGGTCTGAGAATGGCAGATGGTGTTCAATTTTGAGAAATGTAAATGCCTACATACAGGACATGGGAACTTGAATGTAAACTATAAAATGGGAGATACTGTTCTGGGTACTACTGTAAAAGAAAAGGACTTAGGAGTTACAATAAGCGCTGATATGAAAGTTTCAGAGCAGTGTGGTATTGCAGCTTCAAAGGGTAATCAAATTCTTGGGTTGATTAGGAGAAACATAACATACAAGGAAAAAAGATAATTATACCTCTGTATAAAGCAATAGTTACACCCCATTTAGAATACTGTATACAAGCATGGAAACCATACCTTAAAAAGGATATAGCATATACATGCATGCATGTAAACTGTATTTTATTGTTGTTGTTGTTGCTGCGCAAATACACTTCAAAAGTATAAACCAGGTTTACAAAATAATAATTTTTCTTTGCCAACTGGTAGCATGGGGCATATCTGCACAGCTGTGCGCTCCAATTGGAATGATTATAATTTTGTTTACATAATGCGGTGGAATAATGTAGACATTATAATAATGGGGGCCTACATGTTTAGCTGTCACCATCCATCAGATCGCCAAGTTGTTCGTCGGGGCCCTAATGGGGCGTAAGTGCAGAGATTACATTTTGTTAAGTACGCATTACAAATCAGCTAGCAGAATCTGGACATGAAATGTAAGTTGTGTCAGTGAAAAGATGAGTTGCACCACTGGTTGGGANATGTACTAGAGGGTAGGAAAACAAGATTTCAGTTTGTGGGTAGGAAATAGAGTCACATAATATATGTCACATAACATAATATATCACAGGTGAGGATTTCAGGTTCCGGTGCACAAATACGTGTATGTAGCAACCCTCTACAGTATTAAGAATCTAAGACCAAATTAAAAAATTTTCAAGCATTATAGTTCTCACTACTAAAATAATGTAAATATGACAGATTATTTATCTTCAAGTTTAAATTAAATCTCCCGCCTTTTCTTAATGTAAACAAA
>SDWI01002155.1:5217-30211 GCA_009193005.1 Lamellibrachia luymesi
AAAAGATGATAGTGTGCGTGTATGCTGGAAATCCTTTGTCTTAAAATCTCCAAACTTGCAGCTGCAGTTGCGTCAGCTGAAAAGCTCCAGAATGAGTGCGCCGAGAGGGTTTCGCAGGAGTATGAGATGGGGGCTGAGGTCCAAAGCAACTATGCCATGTATGGTCTTGTATAACATGACAAGCGTGATATCAACTCCACTTTGAAAGCTGCGCAGCGTAGATCGTTTAGCATGCTGGTGGAAAGGGGTGTAGTTATTGCAGAAATACTGCGCTGTCCGTCTTTAGACCATCTCTATTTGTGATTTGTATGTTTGGGTGTAGGGGTCCCGGATGTAGAGGTCCAGGGTGGCAACGGCGTACTCCAGTTAGGCTTTGACCAGGGTGAGATAACCCTGTCACAATCAATATGATTTTTCCAGATCAGTGTTTTGTTTATCACAATGCCAATCTATTTCGATTTGTTCTCTTTTATGAGTAAGCGGCTGTGAAGATTATATTACTAGTACTTGATCTTCGGGTTAAGGGCTGTGGTTGCGTAGATGATACCACATTTTTGGGGATGAAATTCCACTTGGCACGTTTCTTCCCATGTGGCTAGTTTGCCTAGATCTTGTTGAAGGCCTAGATCAAGATTTGTCATGTAGATAATAGTGTTGTCAGCAAAAAGTCGGACGGTTGAAAATATGTGGTCTGAACTTGTAAAGCAATACCGCACTACCCCAATTATCAACATTTAGCAGTGAACTGAGTATCTGTCAACACTATGGCTTCCAGACCACGCGGGCTCATTAAATTTACTTCGATACTATCCAACTAGAGTCAGATGAAAAACAGAAATACCTGTTTCAAAGCCTCGTTGCCTTTGTGGAAGACAACATGTTACAACTTGACAGGAATATATCTCACTATGGGGAACGTGTCATGGAAAACGAATACATATATTCCACAATATAGAACTGCTGTTTACTTACCGATACTCCAAAAAAAATACATGGAACCGAACTGCGGTCGCCTACTCTGGCTTCCATTAACACTGAAATATTGCAAGCTCTGCAGTCCTAGGCTGGTGAAGTGCACGCGGCCGGAAATGCCATGATGATGTTCGGCAGTCAAACATGTTGATAAGATGTGCTCCGAGGCAGGCAGAGTTGACCAGCACCTGAGTGCTTGTATATATCTACCTGATCAAGATCGCATCATCGGCAACATTACGGACGACGTCGAAGCTGAAACGCAGGAGTTTAGCACCATTGCAGTAGAGAATGATCTAGAAGATCAACCTGAAACCATTCCATCGCATGATTTGCGCGTTCAGGTGCGCCAGTGTCCCTACATGGACACCTTTGATAACCACCAGTGCGGATTACCGGGAAACATGTTACGAGCATAGACAGCTTTGAAATTAGCATGCAAGGTTAAGAGTACATCTCAAACTGCCCATCAAGCTGACGGGTTATCGCCTCTTAAAGCCTCTTATGCACACAGCATGTTTTTCTACGTAACATGTAAATTGTTAAACAAGTGCGTAAAAACACATTTAATCACCTTTTTCGAAGTTCCAATTCGCATACTTAACCTGCATTGAGCGCCATCTTGCTCCTTTTATTCGCCAGAAGGCGCTACTCAAACATGTAAATTCGAGCGTCGAAAAAGATGATTAAACGTGTTTTGTACACAACATGTTTAATCATTTATATGTTCCGTACTTCAGTGTATATGCATTGTGCAAGGTTACCATACATATTGTAGTGTATACTTTATGCTGGCCATAATATATATGCTGTCACATTTATATATCAGCAAGGGTGAATATGCATTTGGATTTTTGTAATCCCTGATTTTCTATAAAAAAAAAACACCCGAATGGTCGGACTCGACGAACGAGTCCATCAAATAGACTGCGGCTACATGTCGCTGCGAGAAACTGTAAAGCACCACAAAGATCGGCGCGTGGTCAGGTTGTAAGATATATGCCTCCCTCTTCTTGTCTTCTTCGGGGCCGCACGCAATGGTCCAGGAGGAGGCATTTCTCACAACGAAAGATATTTTGATTGTCCGTCGTTTTTGCGCTCGCCAGGTCGATATGTATAACCGAATTTGTACTCACTCGACCAATGAGTACATAGAGTACTACAGAAGTGTAGTCAACGCATTGTTCTCCAGGTTCGAAACGATTTTAATCTTGTACATCAGACGGCTACGTACATAGTAGCAATATAATCACTCACGATGACAAAAAAAATAACAGTGAAGACATCTATCACTGTAAACCGTAAAGAAAAGTAGTGAACGTAAACATCACTTAAACACTTAATGTCTAGAAGATTAAAACAAAACATGATTAAATCTGACCGGTAATTTTGAAGACTAATGCTAAAGCAGGTATGGCCCGCCAGGACCACCCTTACCGATAATATAGATGCCTAAAAAATGTAGCTTGTGCCGGCCCTTGCAATCCCTCCTCCGGTTTATTAATACTCCCAGTTTTCCAAAATCAGACGCCGTCACTAGAGGCGCTGTGATTGCTTAAATACCCAATACGCTTTACTATTGGTCAACTTGTTAAATCCACCCTCCCTCTCAACCACTGGACAATGACATCTGCCAGTCTTCCTTGCCCAATTTTGCGAGTTAAACTTTTGAACTCTTGGAGCTGCGCCAAATCCAGGGTTCCCAGGGCTCCCCCTCATTTCCCAATTACGTTGACCCCCGAGGTCAGAGCAATTTAGCAAATGTCAGGATTAAAGGGAAGACTGAAGCATCTAAAACAGTACCATCAATCTTTGACACCATTTCGATTTTTTCCATATCCACTTGGGTGGTTTAACTATAAACCTTTACAAACCTGTTTTTCTGTTGCTAATATAGGCTTAATACATCGAATAAACCTCCAAATGACTTACTAACATTAGCGCATAAAAACTAATTAAATCAAACTGGCATATACTTTACAAGGTGACGCCGGAAATGTCGGAAAAAAGTGGTTTCTCCTCCAGGAGGAAGATTTTTTGTTAATTGTAGAGTACATTTACCTAATTCTAGTGTATTTCCTACATGAAATGGTGCTTAGGGGGTATGTCTGGATTATATATAAATTAATACATTTACACTACACATACATACACTTCCAAGGAGGTCAACTTGGCACCTCTGAAGTTACGCGTGATTTTCATAGCACGTTTGGGTTTAAGAAGTGAATATACCAAGTTACTGTTTCCTGTATTATGAGAACTTTCAAATGGTGACATCGGCTGTGGCTGACCACTCGCATATAAACGCAGTGGATATTAAGCACAACGCACCAACATTTAATAATCAATTGCCGGACTGAGTTGAAATTAAAGGATATTAGGTTTGGGTATTTCTTTACCTTATAATTCCTTTTAGGTTTACACTTAGCAAGACAACGTACAGTGATTTTTTTCATATTTGTTTTAACATACAACTGCTAAGGATAAACATGGTGTTGTGTAAGACATTATAAGGTAAGGTATTATAAGAGCATGAACACGTCCTGCGGAAGACTAGATGGTGAACGTAAAGAAACAAAGTATGCCACCTTTACGAATTTCATACAGATGCTAGTTCATGTCCTGAGAAAGTTTGAAGAGAGGTAAAGAACACAGTAAACCAGGGAGACAATGCCAAACGAATCCAAAACAATTTGAATTCGGGATAACATTTCATGAACTTGAACAAACTATGCAGGACAGACACCAATGGAGACGTGTGGTGAACAACTATCAGTATCATGGGACCCGTCCTGCGGACGACTATATGGTGAACGTAAAGAAACAAAGTATGCCACCTTTACGAATTTCATACAGACGAAATGTATCATTGCTGTTTCATGTCCTGAGAAAGTTTGAAGAGCGGTCTAGGATACAATACAATTGTCACAAATGACAACATTAACTTTGGTTTCACCCCATCAACAGATACCAGTAAACGTCTTCAATAAAGCAACACAAGAGTTCGATGCCTCAGCCTCCTTGCAAGCAAGGATCGACCACGTAGCTGACACAGATACTTCACTTTCCCGTCTCCCTCCATATTGCGGAACCAGCTACAAACGTGTACTAAGTAAACAGTCGTAGCCTAAATTAGCTTTCTTATCACTGTAGTCCTGGACACGGAATTGCATTTAAAATATGTTATTTTAATTTAACACAGACATAGCACATTGGAAAATGCTGTTAATATCATGCACCAAACATAGTTTCGATTGTTCAACAAATAACGTGTTTCAATGTGAAAGCAATAACATGTTAGATAATGTCAATATCAGTCAGGGCAAGAGTCGCACGCACGCACGCACGCACGCACGCACGCACGCACGCACGCACGCACGCACGCACGCATGCACACACGCACGCACGTGCTTCGCTCGCAAACACGCACGTACGAACGCAGGACAACCCACCCGCCTGCCCAATTTCTCGTTTTTTCATGAACAAATGTTGACACCTATGTTAGTTCTATAATCGTAAAAAACGAAATAGTTTCGTTTACTTTACGGGCAAAGAACAGGTGAAACCAGTATATGTACGACAATGTTGCGATTCTTTCCTCGGCGGTATTTCAATACTCAGACCCGACTTCTGCTACGGTCTTAGTTTCATCTCGACTTCCTTGAGTGAGTACTGTTGGCCATGCCAGCTCGACCACTCGATGCTGTCGGCGTATGACGTGTGAGGGCCTCGGAGATACAATCCATTCAGGTTGGAAGCGTGACATGATTGATACCACCAGGCCCCTTTGTACTGTTGAGCACAATGTCTGCTGTACACGTCATTGTCACGGTCCTTTGTGCTGAATGAATGGCCAGCTTGGCGAGTAAGCGAATCTCCTGCATCACAAATAATGTCATAAATCCACGATAATCGTACACTGTAGCATGGCATGATTGTTGTACCAACCATTTTCTCGTTATTTTAATGGCCATGATAAACGTAAAATACCAAATAGCACGTTTAAAATCATATATTTAATATACAGCAGCGACCGTTACATGGTGCCACCCAGTGATTGAACATGTTATTAGAACACGATTGGCGTCTAATAAGTTACGTTTGTCACAACGGTCAGAACATGTGAGCTAAAAGTATGTTTTCTGATGTTTTTCGAAACTTTTAGGAATTGTGATTAATGTCTGCTGGTTAATGTCTGCTGGTGTGTAAACTGTCAACGCACGTGACCAGACTTTGTTGTTTGTGCCACATACAGATTGTTTAACTTTGCACAGAGAAGAAGATTATTTACGTCACTTCATGCGTTAATGAGAAGTTAATTACATAAACTTAATTGTTGAAACAGGGCTAGTTGAAGCACCCAAGAAAGATTGAATAGAGGACAGGGGTTCGAATTATGTTGCTGCCGTTTCGAAACTTGAGCAATTTCGTATAATCCACGTTGCTTCAGTTCACTCAGCTGTATAAACGCGTGGACGAATGCTTCCCAAAGAAGTCGATCAAATGAACATGTCTGAATAAATGTGTAAAGCACTTTGAATGTTCCCAAGTACCAGATAAAATGTTATATAAAAACTTACCTGTTATATGTTAACATTTGTTCTGGGCCACACAGGGTTACCTAAATACTACCCAGTGTTAACCCCAGCAAGATGTTTATTTACATAGTAGAGTAAACTGAGGAAGTTGACTAAGCTTGGTACCGTAGAAAATTATTTGGGAACCAACATCTGCACATGCACGTTTTCAACATTTACATTGTCAATCCACAACGAGCGAAGGATGCAGCGAAGAATGAACACATTTCCGATGGAACATATGACCGTCTACGTACAAGTGACGTCGTCGCGAAGTTTCGTGCTTTGACCAACACGGATGCGTAATATCGCACAACACAGACCGTGTAGACAAATACTTGTGTATACATGTATGTGGTCGTATATAGATATGTAGTATAATCACCTGCAGTTCCGCTGAACGTCCCAAGTGAAAGTTTGTACTTGTCGCCTTCGGGGGCTACCGCGAAGTTCGAGTAAACAGCATATCTGGTGTTGTTCTCGAAGTCTTCCAAGTCGATTCTTAGTGTATAGTGTGCGTGCGATGTTAAGTCATGGAGATAGTCGTTTCCTGAAAAAATACAGGTTAACACTACACAACATGTCATTTCTACATAACAAATAACAACAATGAGCACAAAGTAACAACGCCTTTACAGGTAACACCAACTTCAACGAAATGACTAAAAACAACAACACCAAAGACACAAGAACAATAACAACATAATGCTGACGAGTTATTCTGAAACGTGGACTACTTAATTGAACTAAACGACTTAATTGTTTTAGAAAGAGCTGCTTAACATTTCATGAACAGTAATAATCACATCAAACATCAACTCCTACGATAATACATTTATGTTTCATTTTAATAATACTATTTTAATAATATAATCGATGATTTTCAAATATGCCCTTTTTCTCCAGTATGATGCCATTATCACAAATACAACCAGCTAAAATTAATCAAATATTTTATGATTGCAGTTAATAGTATGTCTTTTACCCACCAAGCCAGAATTCGCCGGACACGTCGCCAAATCCGTCCTTGTAGTTGGCCCAGTCGCNTCAATATTCAATAAGCTCAAGGGAGGAAGGGCATAGTCCGATATTATATGTATGCGACCTAACTATGTAACATCTGTACCCGATACACCGCTTCTCGCACGTGTGCATTCTTGAACATAATAAATATTGTATTGAGAATGATCTTTATCTAATGTTGTGTAGTGTTAACCTGTATTTTTTCCATGACTTAACATCGCACGCACACTATACATTAAGAATCGACATGGAAGACTTCGAGAACACCACCAGATATGCTGTTTACTCGAACTTCGCGGTAGCCTCCGAAGGCGACAAGTACAAACTTTCACTTGGGACGTTCAGCGGAACGGCAGGTGATTATAATACATACCTATATACGACCACATACATGTATACACAAGTACGTGTTTACACGGCCTGTGTTGTGCGATATTACGCATCCGTGTTGGTCAAAGCACGAAACTTCGCGACGACGTCCCGTGTACGTAGACGGTCATATGTCCCAACGGAAATGTGTCCTTTCTTCGCTGCATCCTTCGCTCGTTGTAGATTGACAATGTAAATGTCGAAAACGTGCATATGCAGATGTGGGTTCCCAAATAATTTTCTACGGTACCAAGCTTAGTCAACTTCCTCAGTTTACTCTACTATGTAAATGAACATCTAGCTGGGGTTAACAATGGGTAGTATTTAGGTAACCCTTTGTGGCCCAGAACAAATGTTAACATGTAAAAAGGTAAGTTGTTATATAACATTTTAACTGGTACTTGGGAACATTCAAAGTGCTTTACACTTAATTTATTCAGACATGTTCATTTGATCGACTTCTTTGGGAAGCATTCGCCCACGCGTTTATACAGCTGAGTGGACTGAAGCCACGTGGATTGTACGAAATTGCTCAAGTTTCGAAACGGCAGCAACATAATTCGAACCCCTGTCCTCTATTCAGTCTTTCTTGCGTGGTTCAACTAGCCCTGTTTCAACAATTAAGCTTATGTAATTAACTTCTCATTAATGCATGAAGTGACGTAAATAATCTTCTTCTCTGTGCAAAGTTAAACAATTTGTATGTGGCACAAACAACAAAGTCTGGTCACGTGCGTTGATAGTTTACACACCAGCAGACATTGACCAGCAGACATTGATCACAATTCCTAAAAGTTTCGAAAAGCATCAGAAAACATACTTTTAGCTCACATGTTCTGACCGTTGTGACAAACGTAACCTATTTTACGCCAATCGTGTTCTAATAGCATGTTCAATCACTGGGTTTCCTGGGAAACATGGGTGGCTCAACTAACCCAGTGGCTCAACTAACACAGCATTCCCCTAGTGTTATCTAACCGTATGGCGCGGCCCATGAAATTAAATTAAGATACTGTGTGTTCAACAAGGATTTCCAAGTAAACCACTTGCGTGATAGTCTTTACTATAATTGCAGTTGGTTATGTTTGATATAATATGCATATATGCCCAAAACCATGTTTTTGTTTCCCTTTAAATATATGATTTTAAACGTGCTATTTTGTATTTTACGTTTGTCATACGATTATCGTGGATTTATGACATTATTTATGATGCAGGGGATTCGCTTACTCCCCAAGCTGGATATTCATTCAGCACAAAGGACCGTGACAATGACGTGTACAGCAAACATTGTGCTCAAGAGTTCAAGGGGGCCTGGTGGTATCATTCATGTCACTCTTCCAACCTGAATGGATTGTATCTCCGAGGCCCTCACGCGTCTTACGCCGACGGCATCGAGTGGTCGAGCTGGCATGACCAATATTACTCACTCAAGAAAGTCGAGATGAAACTAAGACCGTAGCAGAAGTCGGGTCTGAGTATTGAAATACCGCCGAGGAAAGAATCGCAACATTGTCGTACATATACTGGTTTCACCTGTTCTTTGCCCGTAAATTAAACGAGACTATTTCGTTTTTACGATTATAGAACTACCATAGGTGTCAATATCTGTTGAAATTGGGCAGGCGGGTGGGTTGTCTTGCTTGCGAGCGAGGTACGTGCGTGCGTGCGTGCGTGCGTGCGTGCGTGCGTGCGTGCGTGCGTGCGTGCGTGCGACTCTTGCCCTGACTGATATTGACATTATCAAACTTATAATTGCTTTCACATTGAAACACGTTATTTGTTGAACAATCGAAACTCTGTTTGGTGCATGGTGTTAACAGTGTTTTCCAATGTGCTATGTCTGTGTTAAATTAAAATAACATATTTTTAAAGCAATTCCGTGTCCAGGACTGCAGTGATAAGAAAGCTAATTAAGGTTACAACTGTTTACGTAGTACACGTGTGTAGCTGGTTCCGCAATATGGCGGGAGACGGGAAAGTGAAGTATCTGTGCCGGCTACGTGGTCGACGTGGAGACTGAGGCCTCGAACTCTTGTATTGCTTTATTGAACGCGTTTACTATTACCTGTTGATGGGATGAAACCAAAGTCAATGTTGCCATTTGTGACAATTGTATTATATCCTAGATCGTTCTTCAAACTTTCACAGAACATGAAACAGCAATGATACATTTCGTCTGTATGAAATTCGTAAAGGTGGCATACTTTGTTTCTTTACGTTCACCACCTAGTCGTCCGTAGGATATACAGTCAGTAAAAAACTGACTGTATATACTAGATCCCATGTAAGAGCTGTAACCACACGTACATTGGAGAAACAGGGAGAACAAGAACAAGACTCGCGGAACTCAAGAAGGAGGTTGAGAACAGCGCCACCAAACATCACAACCAAACGGTTTCTCCGGGAACAAAAGAGAGTCAGCGACGGTAGAGCATAAGTCTGCAATAACACACCATGCAGACAGAAACAATTGCGTCATTGGCTGGGAGGGAGCAAATGTGACATACCGAGAGAGCAACAGGAATGCAAGATGGATTAAAGAGGCCATATGGATCAGAAAAACGACTCCAATCACGAATCGAGATGAGGTAAAATACCGACTTAGCCAATCGTTTCAGCCCGCGCTATATATCATTAAAGAAATTGTGATTGCGCACAACAAAAATACATACGCACACGTTCACACAATAGTGTAATAATATATAATAATAGTTTACTTCCACTGGTACAGACACCATGACACTTTTCTAGAATTCGGGCCTACCTCAATGTCGTCGTTATGACATACAATATGTATGGTAACCTTGCACAATGCATATACACTGAACTAGGAAACATGTAAATTATTAAACATGTTGTGCATAAAATACGTTTAATCATCTTTATCGACGCTCGATTTTGCGATCTCGAATTTGAGTGGCGCCGTCTGGCGAATAAAATGAGCAAGATTTTTCAATGCAGGTTATATATAAAAATGTGATTAAATGTGTATATCATGTTTAATAATTTATATGTTCCGTAGAAAAATAAGCTTTGTGCATGGTTATTGCAAATTACATGTTGATAACGACAAAAGTGAGGTAGGCACGGATTGTAGAAAAGTACCGACACCAGAAACAAGGGACCAAAGGCTTTTAATATCTCTTCCGAAAGACAAGCAACGTGGGGTGAACAAACTTGCTGAAGACAGGTCTGCCAGTCTTACTAGCGATACTGCTATAGACATTGAAGCGTACCGAACTAACCAGGAGATGAAGAGAGCGAGGCGTCATACTGTCAATTTACGTACAATCAGCTAAGACAAGGATAATTCCATTTGAAATCAACCAGCAAAGTTCTTGATCCCCTCCGAATTTAATGAGGTTAATGAACATTTTGCAGTCCTAATCTACATATATTATAGTGTGAACATTTCTGCCAACTAAATTAAATTTGTTGTATTATTATTTCAAGAACTTATCATGGAACCATTTAATTTTTTGGTAGAAACTTTTCGATAAAATGACCTTGCTAAAGATCAATTTTGATCAAAACCGGGGTGCACTAGAGATAATACACAGAGGTGGCCATAGTTGCGATGGCTCCTCGTGTTGCAAATTTTTAGAGTCGATATAGAGGGATGAGAAGTCATTCGGCAAAGTCACTTCGACATATTTTCCAAGCCAGAGACCTTAGTACACTAGAATGTCGGGTGGTGGAGTTACCACTCAAACCGTATACATAAACTGATCCATCACTCAAGATGAGTTGACGTTTGGCAGGACAAATGGTCAGATCGTTCTTCTCCATGAAGCGTGTATCTCCCAATATCTCGATATCCAAGTAGTCAACCGCCAGACCTTCAAATTCTAGCTGTCATCCGTCACGAGGAAAAGCAGCACGCGTCTCCGCCACCACTTTAAGAGCCGATTACCCGTCAGCTTGATGGGCAGTTTCAAATGTACTCTTAACCTTGCATGATATTTGCACGCACTCAGGTGCTGTTCAGCTCTGCTTGCCTCTTCGCATACGGAGCACATTCTATTAATTTGTTTGACTGCCGAACTCGTCGGGAATGCGGTGCCGCTGTCAACATCATCATCATGGCATCGGCAGCCGCGTGCACTTCACCAGCCTAGGACCGCAAAGCTGGTAATATTTCAGGTTTATTGGAAGCCAGAGTACGCAACCTCAATTCGGTTCCATGTGTCTGTTTTCCGAGTTTCGGAAGCTCTGGGTGGATTAATCAACAGCCATGTCAGCACAATACAATTCTTCATTCTTGAATATATGTATTCGTCTTCCGTGACACGTTTTCCATGGTGAGAGATATTTTCGTCAAGTTATAACAAGCTGTCTTCCACAAACGCAACCAGGCGTTGGTGCAGTTCTTCCTCTTTTTCATCTGGCTCTAGTTGGATAGTATCGAAATCAATTAAATGAGCCCCGTGGACTGGAAACCATAGTGTTGACAGATACTCTGCTAAATTTTGAAAATGAGGGTATTGCAGTATTGCATGACACGTTCAGACTATGACAATTTTTAACCGTCCGACTTTTTGCTGACCACGCTATTATTTACATGAAAAGACCATGAAAAGACCATGAAAAGACCATGAAAAGACCACGTTGATTGTGACAAGCTTATTTCTCCATGGTCGGAGCCTACCAGGAGTACACCGCTGCCATCCGGGACCCCTACATATTGGACCCCTACACCTCAGCAATAACTACACCCATTTCCACCAGCATGCTAGCCCACCTATGCTGAGTTGATATCCGGCTTGTCATGGTGTACAAGACCACACATGGCATAGTAGCGTTGGACCTCAGCCCCGATCTCATGCCCCCTGCGAAACTATCTCGGCACACCCATTCCGGAGCTGTTTCAGCTGACGCACATGCAGCTTCAAGTTTGGAGATTTTCAGACAAAGGATTTCTAGTATACACGCACACTATCATCTTTTCTTTTCTACCACATATTGTCGGTCAAGACATTAGAACAAATAGAGTTGATGTAATATAACATGATGTGAAGATAAGACTGTGTAACGAGAAGTAATGCTCGCTTCACCCGCAGTGTAGTGTTTACGAGCGCCCCTCACTCGCTAACCAATGAACTGACGAAGATCTAAAAATAAGGCAAGCCAATACACAAATATGTTCGACATCCCTTAGATGAGATGCATGTCTCTCATTAAGGAACA
Organism: Lamellibrachia luymesi; assembly: GCA_009193005.1. Lineage (NCBI taxonomy): Eukaryota > Metazoa > Annelida > Polychaeta > Sabellida > Siboglinidae > Lamellibrachia > Lamellibrachia luymesi. Next base: position 17,349 of record SDWI01002155.1, read on the forward strand.
TTTGTTTGGGGACACATAACAACTTAATGTGAAATACTGGCGGTGCTACGGTATTGTGTTTGTTCCCGGAGCTAGACCGATTATGATCATGATTGAGCTAATTGTGCGTAGTACCGTTAGAGTAATCACCCCTGAACATGTACTTTTTGCCGAAACTTTTTGCCATTTTGAAACAAATCTAATATGGCAGCCATACAGGCAGAACGGCATATGAGAACATCGTTTTCCTTACACCATACGGTTTCCAAAATTGCATAAGTTTTTGATCTCCAAAATTATCCACGAAACGCTAAATATGGAGGTAGTGAACATGACGTATTATCAATCGAGCAGCCAAGTTGTAAATTCGCTGCAGACGTGCGATGTTGCTTTCAAGAATGCAAGTTAAATGTAATACAATATTACTGTATTACAGTTTCAAATGTTTACAATTGTTTCTATATCTTCCTTAATATATATATTTATTTAAACAACAACAACAATTTTACACTGACTGTCTGTTTAACTGATACACTGATACACTGTAAATAGTAGTAGCAATGGCGCCACCTGACGAGTGTCCATATGCCCATTTCTTCCTAGTGTTCAATACGACGTCTCACAACACGTATCAACAGTAAACCATGTACATAAATATATTCACAATGTCCCGCTAATGCAGACAAATTATCTGTATTATTATTTTTAAATCACCCAGTCACTCCCTCAGTCACGGGGCTATGTCCATGAGGGGCTTTGTCATTGAGGGGTTATATGCTCTACCCAGGTATTCAAAGCTGTTTCGCTGTTTCAATGTTGTTCTGTGTTTACTTGTATGCCGTGTGAATCTGTCATGCCACCGTGACATCGTGTGGCCAGCCGAACTAAAACGTGCACAGTGCTGTTTGCTTCACAAAGTTCCACTAATAAGCTAACACTCCCACGTCTATAGAGACACCAACTTGTTGTTAGACATGTGCCGTCCTGTCGACTAAGGTAACCCGGAGCAGACGTCTCAAGGACATCCAAAATCTTTTCGTCCGTCTTTTTTTTACAGCCACAACTTTCAAGTACCGCATAACGCGCACCCCGGAGAAGCGACTTGATTAATTGTATGTTCAGGCAGCTAACGATCTAAGTTGACTACATTGTTACTATCATCATCAACATATACACACTAAAGTACAGTGTCTAGCATTGGTTCAGTCCACCCCCCCGCCCCCTCAATACGTGGTGTGGGACATAAGGTATCGCGCATATTGACAGTCAAAAAGCATTAATTTGTCCCACGAAACCTGGTGACGACCAAACGACCAGCCAACAATACGTAATGCTAAACGCTTTTATGGACTGTAATCATAATTTGTGCGAATAACTATTGTACGATTCCAACACTAAGTTGAACTATGAGGATATAGAATAAAAACCTGAAAATCGAAACACCTAACACTTAGTATCAGTGTCCGTTAGCAAACGCCTCGACATCAGTCATAAATCCGGTCGACAGACGAAATGATTTAGGACCGGTGACATTCGCTAAGTGGATGACTGGCTGCCTTACGCGCCATCTATTGGATATACTATTAACACTATGAGGCTTAGCCACAATCCATGTGACGTTGCAGGCCATTCGATCTTTGATATCGCGGTGAGTCAGTTACAATAACAGCTACAAAACATAATGAAAAAATGTACGTTCAACCAAACAACGACGCTTCTGCCGAAGCTAATGGATGTTACAGTTCCCTAGTTTAGAACAGCGTGGTGCTGATATCAACCGTACTTATTCGGCTGTCTTGAGTTGTCATGTTGCCAACACTACAACTACATTTGTTTATAATATATATATGGACATAAATTTGGTATCAAACTGTAGCTAATAAACATCTGTTTCATATCAAAATAGGTAATAATTATAATACTGCCACCAAATAATTTGTGTGGCTCATTTTTGGAGTCTCGGTATAACAATAGGGTCATTGTCATTATCTCGGTATAACAATAGGGTCATTGTCATTATCGAGCCCTTAATTCACAAGTACCCAAGACAAACCAAATGTCCAATTTCTAAATATATTATATACATAGATTTCCGTGGAATAATATGTGCAATACTCAATACATTCCCTGACGCAAGTCGCGGAAATTGTCAATTTAGGGTACCCTTCTTAAAATAAAATTTTCGGAAGTCTCGCAAGAGATATGGCAGAGCAGGCCCCGTGATTATTCATCCAGATGCACCAATCTAACAAAAAATTAGATCTGCGTTCCACACTAAAGAATGTCCACTCCATTCCCCAAACGTGGCTCTGGATCCCCGTCTAGGCTTCAGTTCACTCGGCAATAAATGACGTGAGGCTGAATACTTACGCATGTGACTCTACGTTATTGTTTATGCACCTACACATTGTTGAACTATGCATTAATGATAATTTATTCAACAAAAGTTAATTGTTTAAACTGGCTAGTTGAAGCACCAAAAGTCAAATGGAGGATTAGTTGAGCAGTTGTTAAAGAACGAAGACGAGTGTTGCAATTGGCCTATGAGTCTACCTTAATTGTGTGTGTTGTCTTGTTAATTAAGCGTGTTGATTTGCAGGCTTCGTGTTGCATCCAATGTGTAGATTTGGGTTTATATGATATTTTAGTACAAAACCTATATAAAACAAAACATTTACCCATTGTGACTAAGTTTACGCTATACTTTCAACTTACCCTACACATAGTGTCGGTTCAGAGACTTTTCCAACCCTGTTTGAATCACCTACATTTTATTTTGTATGCGTACTAGCTATAATAATATTGACCTAAAATCACCCATTAATGATCATTGTTTATATGAGTAAAACAATTTTGATATAGGAATGTGATTGTGTCCTAGATGGACATAGACGATTGATCGGCCTTTTGTACAAACCGATTGATCTACGTAAGAACCTCATACTCAGATGGGATGGTTTTACCGTGGTTCAAATGCAATATAAACTGGTCTCCTAGATCTGTTCCTGAGGTTAAAGTAATACGTATGTCTAGGCAAACATATAGACACTCCCTATATTTGGATTCATGCATTCTGGCACTCCTTGAGCGTGGTAAATTATTTTGTCGATTATTTTGCATATGTGTTTCGACCTTCCTTTCTGGGCGTGACACACAAACTACTTGCCCATTGATTGTCAGTCTGAAATTGAATATAACACAATACAATACAATACAATACAATATAACTTGATTCATTCCATTCAGGGCAATTTATATCGTCGTTTGGACGGGCACAATATGTAAAATATTAAAATGTAAAATATAGCATAGGTAACAGCGTATTACTGGCTCACATCATCGTAGTCACAAGAACAATAATTTATCACATGAATGTGTATCATGTATGCGCATATGTCATCGAAATTCAATGGAAAATGTTAGCAAATATATGTCGCCGCAGTGCATAAGTTGCCTTGGTGCAGAACATAGGCGTGTTTAGTTATTTGGTTTACGTTGAGCTGATCATGGCATTGGGCGGGGTATGCGGGGGGGGGGACACAACTATCCATTTCACACATTCTGTCTATCGCTAATCGGTTTCGGGACCGGCATAAAGCTATTTCCACTGATCAGTTTTTCATGTGTTTTACGTCCTAGTTGCAAGTCCCCCACGCATATATCTTTACCATTTTCAAACTCTGTCACTGCGTCTCTCAATGTGTTAAAATGTTTGCTAAGGCGAAGCATGATGGAGGACGGTATCACGGGCTATTGTAACCGAGACAACGGCGCACTCTCATTGGTCATAATAAAATTCATATAGTGACATGGCGTGATGGATCCATCAATTGCCTACGTCTTCTAATGTGATTTCCTCATCATCCGTCCATAGGTGGCACCGGCAATTAGCAACCCGAGAAGGGAACTGATGTAGCCCAATGAATGAGGAGAACGCCGTCTTCTCCATGTCACATCGTCGCACGATGTTTTGCCAGTATCCCGTACATACATCTCAATCAATGTAATATACCATTACATATGCTTATCCATTATACAAAGAAGTATTATACAAAAATATCACCGACAGTTTCGTCACAGTTAATTGTAATGTTGATAACCGCACGTATTGCTGTCAATAAAAACATACAACAAGTAGAGTCTGATGTTTTTGGCCGGTGTTCGTATGTTTTGAGTGTTTTGTCTTAATGTAATGAATGGTCAGGTTCAGGTTCATTCACCAGACGTTCTTAACTGTGCGTTTGACGCAGGGTTTGAACGTCTAGTTTTAGTTGAAACGTCACATTCACAACAACACAACAATAACGCAGTTCTAAGAAAGTCGATTTATATCCTGGACGGACATCAACGAATAACAAATTCTTTAGCCGCAACTACCAGAATAATAAAACGTTTGGATGTGACGCGTCTCCTTTTCTTTGGGGCCAGCACCACTGGCTCTTTTTTAAATGTTTCAATTAAATCGCCTGCCTACTAATTCCCATTGTTTGAAACAGGAAGACTTGAATGGAATGCACCCTTGAATTAATATTAAATAGGTCACTTGTTATTGTGCTGTGGGGAACCTCTTCTATGTCATGGCGTATGCAAGACCCATTCACATTAGGCCCAGGCCCGCAGTGTTTATTGTAGTAGGTATTGTAGTATCGGTGTCGGCAATATCCCTTCCATGGGGCGATAACGGTTCATTCCGGCAGCTGTTCCTCTGTGAGTTTTGGTAGGTGCACATATTTGCAGCAATATAAGCGTACGTATAGTCATTAGCGGAATCATTAGTTGGTCGGTGCCTCATAGGTGTGCAAAGAAGAACGTAATAGTCGCGTTAGTAAACATATTCATTAATGACCGCAGCCTGCACGCATGGACGATCTCAGTCCGCATTGTCACTGAAGTTGTTGGTTCTGGTTCGGCAGCTTATTTCTGGTAGGCGTGCTTCGTGTGTAGCGAGAATGATTATATATAGAATTATTCAGTTCAATGTTATTCGCATATGAACGAATCACGTACGCCTTGTGGCTTGGTCAAATATTGGTCAGGCCCAAGCCTGACTGGCCTTGCCGCTTTCTACAGCAGCCAACCAGCCTGCTTTTCAATGCTGCCATCTAACTATTTATAACCCGATCGGGTTCAAATCTCGAACAGAACGAGATACGACAAGCACACAGCGTGAAAGAGTTTGCAATCTTTTAGGTATTGGTTTTATATGCGTTTGAATCGAAGCACAAATATTCCAGTAACAATTTACAAACCACAATTGAAACTATTTGATAGCCATCTTGAAAATGTTGATCTTTATGTTAAAAATTATGCATAATAGGGAAAAGCAACCACCAGAATTGGATTGTTTTGGTGGAACAAAACTAATAAACATGGCTACATGTGCTTCTCTGGGTTAATGACAATTGAATTGTTTTATGGTGTAGTTGACGTTGACGTTTTTTGTCAACATTCCCTAAAGTTCGCTTCGTGATTTGAAAATAAAATAATTGTAGGGGAGATCGCGGCTAGTTGTAAGAAAAATAGCATATTTTAGGATTGCGATTCGAATTGTTATCCGATCGAGACTTTTTTAATGTTAGCTTTTCCACAAATATCTCCTACATAAGGCAATCCCATAAATAAATGCTTAATGCAATACATATTTGCTCAATCATACGTTTTATGAGGTCTCCTAAGTGTTACAATTTGCCGCGATGCTTGATATCGCAATGTTGCAATTTATCCGGTGAAGTGTTACAACTTACCCCAGCACCATCTCATTCACAACACCTGTGATTACTTTAAAACATACTTAAAACAATGCTTAACGGCCTGTGTAACATTTACAGCACATATTCACGACAAAGACTGCCAAAGGAAAAACAACGTAGGATAAGTCATGTGCACACAGACCCTTATCAGGTAGACTACCGAAATTATAACAAAATACCGTTTTCCTTTAAAATGGCGCCGTGTTTTACCTTTTTATTGGATCCACGTGATATCACACGTGACATGCTATTGATGGACATATTTGCGAAACAAAATTTGCATTAGTAGTTTTGTCTGTAGTACATATTTTACAACTTACCCGTGTAACAACTAGCCCCGATCTCCCCACCACAGCAATTTTAACAGCTTATTTCATTAACAAGTTAAACTAGTTTTGGATTTACTAATTTTGCAGCAAGTTACTCGCTACATAAATCACAATTGGTGACCATCTTAAGGTAAACCAGTTGTCAAAAATGTTTATCCGTATAAAATTCAGTATGAACTGAACCTTAAAAAACCCTGACTGCTTCATTGATTCATGATTCTCTTTTTGTAGTTGTTTAATTGATTATAGACTTTTTTCTGTTGCTCTTTCGCAGAGTCACTGAACTATTGCAGTAGCACTTAATACTGTTTATGTTGTTGTTCCACTGAGTTGTGTAACTGTTGTTGCAGTTGTGTAACTATGTGTAAGTAGTATTGGCGCTGTCGTTCCACTGTATCATAAAGGCGAGAAACCGTGGCCGTCAACACACTGGCGGCGTTGTCGTTGTCATAGCAGTGTTTACGGTACACGACTGGTCCTAGATTCACGATGCACGCGATGACACCCACTACCACTAGAGATACTTTGTACACAACCGTATGCATGGCTGGGCAGTAAAGTTGACTACGTCGTCGCCGTGAAATAACTCGGCACACTTCGTTTTGTTCGATAGTCTGAGTAATTCGCCGTCAACGTCCTGATCGGGTGCTCGATAACTACACCCTTTCCACCAACGCGGTGTCACAGTTTATTTCGCAGTAGGCCTATTAGTTGTAGAAAATGTATGTAGTGTTCCGGGTGAATAACAATGACTTCATCAATTTACAGTTACAACACTTTTTAAATGTTAGACAGAAATAATATATCCAAAACGTGTTCAAATTACAATGGTTTGCAAACAGTTTTAAATAATAACTATACGTTATTTTACTGTCGCTTTAGATAGGCCAACCTCATGCAGTTTCATATCGCAATTTTAATTAGGCCTACTATTTTGATAACACTTCCAACCAAAAGGAACAACCTGTTCGGGTGAATTTCACTCTTGCACAATTCGTCTGTGCGTGTAACATACACTTGTGGTAATAACTTTCCGTACCCGGTGTAGCGATGTTACCAGTTGACTAAGCATCTAGTACATGTTGTCATGCTACATTTCGCACGCCTGCATGCTACAAAGTAGATACTTCTGCTCATATTTGGGTCACCTGACGGTTAGCCCGCGCGGAACTGGCCTATGTTCGACTGTCGTGCGTCGGTTCATTGGTTAGGTCAGCAAGTTAGGGGGGCCCGCAGACACCACATGTTTGGGGCGCCCGCAGACACTACATGTTAGGGGCGCCCGCAGACACTACACTGCGGGTGAGACCCGAGAGCGACACAGTTGGCGGTGTCATTATCGAAAGTTCAAAAGGTTACATAAAAACAATAAACAATTTAATCCAATGGGGGTCATGCCCCAATCCCCCGCCAAAGACGTCATTTATGCTGATGCATATACGTTGTACGAGCAACATGAGACACACCAGAAGGTGCGTATTGTCAACCCGTGTGTCACACGTGTCAACCTGAGTCATCACACGTGTCAACCCGTATCGCCGTGTCAACCTGAGTCATCACAAATATCAACCTGTGTTACCATATATGTCAACCTGTGTCACCATATGTCAACCTGCGTCATACACCCTGTGGAACCATGTATTTTCAAACATAAAGTTCGAAAACGTAAAGTTCATTATGGACGGGCAACAATTTGAGAAGACGGGCATAACCTGTCTTAGTGTGGTAGCGCCCGTCATACTACGTTTATATGACGAGCCGTAGGACTGGCGTCATCATAGGAATAGTATGTTTCGTATCAGGGAAGAACAAGTCCGCCCGGTAGTTTGAATTATATGAGCGTCGTTACATATTTTCCTTGCCGCTTGCCGAACAGTCGGCCAACGTTGTCGTAGAATTTTAAGTGGGTGGGTCTACGAACGGTCTTGATTTGCTGGTAGAGGAGTACTGTCAGTCAATAAACAACACGCGTGATTGGATAACTCCTCGGATGGATCACTCATCGATTTTAATAATATAAAGTACTTACGCGTATTTTATATGTATTAAACGGGTATAATTCCAAGGAAATTAGGTCTCTGATAGGGATATGATTTCAAGGAACAAAATCCCCCCATCTGGGGTGATATATCGTCTGACTAAATCGGCGTATGCTCATTGTCAACCAGACAACAATAAGGGAGCTATATAAATAATTCATATACAATTCTAACGCAAATCGTTAGGATTCCACATGTTCTTCTTTAAGGTTATTTTATAGTTGCCCAATTTTCTTCTCCACCCTATTTCCAGCGTTGTCCTACTGTCCGTTCACACCCATCTTTCGGACACCCCTCTTCAAATCCAGCTCAAACACACTCTGCCACTTCTATTCCTTCGAGTGAGTTCAATTCATCTGCTCTCTTGGGTAGTCGATTAATTCACCCCTCTCGATCCTTTCGTCATCCATATACCCAGCGTCTTGTCATGTAGCCATCCTGGCCCAACTGACCAACTTTGAGATTAAACAAGATTGCAATCCAACGAAAAAAACTAGATGACAAGTGGACACTGGCTTATCGAAATAAAAAAAATTTCATTTGCATGTTTTAATATTAGTGTTAAACTACATACATTGCTTTGGTAACATACCAAGTATATTTTTGTATTTTAGAAGCAATTCCAGATGGGGGGTAAATCATTACATAGGACATGGTTCTAAACTTTTAACCGCACATTAAGCTTCCTCAACATTTGCAATTCGTCATCAATTTTAATTTACATTTCTGTATATGTTTCATTTTTAATCCAAGCGTATGAGAAAGATGGAACTTAATACAATGGACATGCTTCAGGTGAATGCAAACTTTACATTTAAACCAGACTGCCAGATGAGTTATAACTGTCCATTAAGTCTCCGGTATGTAGTTGTTTTGGCTTATTCACAACAGCAGCAGTCGACGACATTGATCATACCCCAGCTCCGTCACTGCGTCCCGTTCGTTTCATGGAACAGGCATCTATCCCAAACAGCCAGAGCAGCGGAACCGACCGCAGGGAACAGTGCGAGTTTGAACCAAGCGGTCAATCTCCCATAATCGTACACTATCGTATATTCTTGGGCCTATATACGTGACGAAAGCACCCCCGAAGAAAACCAAAGGTTTCTTCATGTTGATGGGTTTCATCATGTTGACAACTGCAGCTCCATCAAGGATGATGACATCAGTTGTCTGGAACATCACTTTGGATATTACCACAATCTTCGAGACAACTACTGATGTAAGTTTTTCCTAGACGTAGATTGCCATGATATGATATATGCCTTGTTTTCGTGCTTGAGAAAATCATGACGATTGCCGTTTCGTGTCTGACAGACGATACCTAGCCAAATCCAAAGGAAAAGTGGAGTGGACCACTATGTTGAAAACAATCTGAAGCCACATACCAGGAGGTAACGTGGAAATGAAATAAGACAAGAGTTGAAGGGGCAAATTTGCTACCAAAAACTGGCAGCAGTTTCTTTGGAAACAAGTCAGAGCTTTTTGCCTTTCTGGCAAGGCAAGTTGCACAGATTGTAACAGACAAGCAGGTAGATCAACCTTACTCCTTGCGGCCACGAAGAAGCCGACACCTGAATGTCGCTGCACACAGCCTATGCTGTGAGCATGGGTTTCAAGAAGGGCACTCTGCGCATAGAGGACACTGATGTAGTTGTTTTGGCTGTGGCTACCGTCCCCAAACTCGATTTTGAAGAGCTGTGGGCGGCATTTGGAACAGACAAATACTTCAGGTACATCCCTGTTCACGAGATTGCTTCATTCCTGCGTACAGAGATATCAATAGCTCTGTCAATGTTTCACGCCTATTCAGGCTGCGACCCAATGCTGGACAACTAGAAGGCTTAGTGTGTAGCAACTATAGCTTTTCTGGCATTGTCGGAAGAACGGTGGCATGTATCATCGGAGAGCTTTGCAATCTTGGAGCGCTTCCCGAGTCTACCAGTCGACAGAACAAGTAGTGTACAAGACATCAAAGAGGAGCGCCACAAGCTGTTTGTCAAAAAGAGGGGGATGGGGAAATCCCACTTAGCAAAGATGTTTTGGCAAACATATTCACACAGCCTTGAATCAAGGAGGATACTGATGGGGTTTAGTTCTTTCAGTAGCTCTTAACATGACATCTCCAGCAGAATGTTGCTGGACAAACATTAACAACTGGATGCCGCTCTAGACAACACTACACCAGTCTTCGCGTGAACTGATGGGCTGTGGGTGTAAAAAGGGTCTTAAGATCTACATAAGATCATGACTAGTAATTGAACGTCATCTGACAACATAGTCGTAGGCACATCGTTTGTGGTGCGTATGGTTATAAAAATTAATGATTGCAGAAAATAGGTTTTCCGTTCATGGCGGTGTTAATTTGACTATAACGGATTAAGATATTTATTATTGCATTATTGTAATCTACCACCTTTAAAACATGTTTTATGCTATTTTGTCTAGTAGTGAAGATATCGAAGAAAGTATGCTTTTCAATAATGTCGGATTCAAAATGGCCGCCACTGTCGACACGTGATATTTTCGCGATGGCTCTATGTTTAAAAATCTTCAAGATGTCATGCTTTTATGACAATATGCATAATTCGTGCACTTATCGCTTGTGCCACAAATCGAAACGAGGTGGCAGCTTTAAATCTGATATTTATTTTCTCGTAACATCATGTCACACACATATATATATATATATANTAATTACCGTAATATATGTCAGAAAACTTACATATTTTATTTCATCGCTAAATCGTGTAATTTCGAAAATATTAAGAGGTGAAAGTTCTCGATATATATATATATATATATATATATAGTAACAAGCAATGTATATTATAACAGTTTGTCAGCCCAAAGATGTTTTAATGAACCACTTTAATTAAATGTTTTGAAACATTTGGGTCTAATCGCTTGTTTACATATTGCATGCTGAACGGGGTAGCCTAAAATGCGGACAAGGGTGGACTAGGATAGCCATGCTGTTCTTATATCGGTTATTTATTATTCCCAGTTTAGCCAACGGTTTGGTAATATACTTATCTCTTTAAATGTTTGTATTTTGGTATTGATTGTATCTACAAGACTCCTTTAAGTGCTATCCGGTCCGGCCGTCTGCTCTGGTCCGCAAATTAGGCTGTCCCTGCTGAACGGCAAGGTCGATATTTGTAACCAGATAACGGTCTTGTTATATTTTTAATTGTGGTTCATAACAACCCACTTGAGCGGTCAATATGTGATCATATATACATATTACATAACCTGATGTTACCATAGCAACAGTCACACTATCTACCGATAAGTAATGCTCGTAGTTACACGCGCTCCACCCGCAATATAGTGTTTGTGAGCGCCCCTCCCAAGCTGACCTATGAGCTGATTAATAAACTGACGACAGTCTAGAAAAAGCCAGTCCGGCACACAGGTGTGCGACAGGTAGCCTAATAAGAAAGCCTGTGCTTCGTGGTTAGTCAACTGGAAATGTCGTTACACCGGGTACGGAAAGTCATTCCCACAAATGCATGTTACTTGAAACGGATGAGTTATGTAAGTTTGAAACTTAGACACTAACCAGCACAAGTTGTTTCTTTCGGTTGCATTGTTATCAACATAGTAATTAAAACTGTGGCATCAAAAGCAATGAGGATATATATCCACATTATAATAGCTGGCGTCTTGTTAGCATTTAAAACTGTTGATAAACCATTGTAATATAATTTTTTTTCTGTTGAACACGTTCTTTCTGTCTAACATTTTAAAATATCTCATTTTGTAAATCTAAAATGTTGAAATCATTGTTGTTCATCTGGAATAATGCATACATTTTCCAAATCAATCCAGCGAAAACATTGTGACAAGGTGTTGGTAGAAAGGGTGTAATTGTCAAGCACCCGATCACGAAATTCACTGCTAATTACCCAGGCTGTCGAACAATACAACGTGTGCTGATTCAGTTGCACAAAGTTGTTTCACGCGACGACTTAGTCAACTGTAATCCACAGCAATGCGTGCATGTGTGAACACAGTTTCTCTGACAGCGGTGTGTGTTATCGCGTACGTCGTAAACCTAGCACCAGTCATGTCTCAATGTACCACGAGACACTGTTTCGACGACGACGACAACAACAACGACGTCAGTGTGCTCACGACGATGGTTACTCGCCTTCAACACTCGATGGAACAGCTAAGTAACTCAGTGGAACAGCAACAGAAAAAGTTGACGAAACTCGAAGATACCTTGGCGAAACAAAATAAGTGTATGTATTGTTTGATTACTACAACTGCTAGTGATACTCTTTTCGCCGATGCTTCCACTGTCGCCAATACACAGATGGTTCGTACAGACAGAGTTTCGCAAAGTGATATACATTAAAGAGTTGAAATGTTCCGCGTGACCAATAAACAGTTGACGCAAGTTAGTTAGTAAGTGGAACTCGATCAGCAATTGTGGGTCCATTTTCGATGTTAACATAGACAATGTCTATTTAACAAATAGACATTGGGAAAACCCGAGCATTACTCCCGCGGTGAGAGTATCGGCGAAGATCTCCATTTTCGCTCGTTCGACGACGTCGCCCCCTGGCGACTATGAGGGTTAAAGGGGAACAATGAACCTACGTTAGCGAGAGCTGGTAGGAGGGTTAAAGGCGAACTATGGACTTGTAGGCTGTTGATTACTCTGGGGTAAGGGGTCGTTCAGAGTTCAGAGTGTGCTGGATAGCTAGCACTAAGAAAGTATATTTTGACAGGATATATATATATATATATATAAA